>JASAOE010000033.1:0-75000 GCA_029964075.1 Patiria pectinifera
GCCTATAACTATTTGTGCATTTCACACGTGCTTGAGACAGGCACTATAAAGTGACACATCTGTAAAAAAGGAGTGCCCATTTATTGGTTTCACAGCAACTTGCAAACAGGCACATAGAACTTTTACGTATTCGACACTGAAAACATTATAGGGGTAGTGTAATCCTGGAGTAACCCACCTATCCCTTCACCACACGAACCGGGGTAAGAGTATGTATGGTACGTATGTACATGTACATATAGGGCCTACATGTACATTTCCTGATAAATATTATGTGGCACTACTTAGCCACAATTACAATTTTCCAGTGCTATTTAACTTTACCATCTGAACATGAAAGACTTTATTGAGCTGAACCCTATCCTATTTCAATCACATTCTGGTAAATACTTGTACATGTACATTGTACATTTGCATTTCTCTGAGTGACAACTTTGGTTCCCAGTCTAAGAAGTCTAAATAATGAGTTTACAATTTACACAAGTACAGCCTATTCCCAAAAGCCACCGAACTGAATCTCCAGGGAACGAAGATCACATTCTGGATTGAAAGCAGCCCCCCTTCAGAAGCTTTTCACATGATGGTACAATATAAGGAGGTGCACCACTCAAGTGGCTAACAATATAACCCCTGCTCTGATCATTCTAAAAAACCCTCATAGAAGCAGAAGAAATGAACACAGAACGGATGACTCGCTCCGCTGAATGTATGTGAATTAGGACAGGTTTGATTCTCGATCCCCTACCCTAAACCCTTCCCCTCCCCCCATGAATGAATACCGTGGGGGTCCTTGCACTTACTCCCCCAGCACTTCTGGCTTGTTATTGGGGGCAATCAGGGTGCTGTTGCGCTTGGCCTGTCTCGCTTACTCGCGCCTGACGGAAGCTATTCTCCATTGCGTTGTGCATTCTTGAGTGATACCTGCATGTGAAGCTGCATTTTCCGCCCGAATGCAAAAAAAGAAACTCCTAATGTTCTTTCGATGTCCGTGCTTTCCAATTAGGACTTGAAGAGATTGCAGTCAACCGTAAGAGGTACCAGTACCTCTACACCAGATTTGAAGGGGAAAGGGAATACTCTAAAGACTAATTTAGCCACCTGACCATCAGAAAACATCATTATGTGGTACAAAGCATTCATTATGTGGAGCTAGCGACCGATAGCTTGCATTTTGGCAAGTTGCAAACATGCTATTGGTTCAAAGAGTTGCAAGTGTGCTTATGGCCTGCATATGAGCACGACAACGACGAGTAAGAAACAAAATTATCCAAAAGGTAGAAGAAAAAATTCTTGAATTATCTACAAACAAACAGTTTAACCCTAACCCCCAGGCCCTTGTTGCTTACAACCATCCTCAATCCTCCAAAATCCTCCAAAATTTTTCTAACTCCGCCTAAATTTTTCAAAATTGTCAGACAGTCCTGCCTCAAAATGCATTCATCCTCAATCCTCCAAAATCCTCCTCATCCCAAAACTTTGCACTCGTGTTTAAATGAAGGATAACCAACGCCAAATCCTTCAAAATCATCAGACAGTCCTGCCTCAAAATGCATTCATCCTCAATCCTCCAAAATCCTCTTGTGCTTCATACACCATTCATCCTCAATCCTCCAAAATCCTCATGTGCTTCAATCACCATTCATCCTCAATCCTCTAGAATCCTCCAAAACCGCCAGGAGAATTTTGGAGGAGTGAGGTGGGTTAGGGTTAATGGGTAAACAAAATTGCTTAATCTTCCGGTTATGGTTAAACTGGTTCTTTTGAAATGAAATTTGCAAGATCGAAATATTTTGGCCCAAGGTATGACGTTGTAAAATATCAATTTTGTACTAATCTTCCCTGAAAATGTACTTAAAGTTTTGCTTTTAAATCCATTTGTACAAATCTACCCCCATGTCACAAAATAGAGTTTTTATTTATGGAATGATTCATCACAAATGTACATATGAACTACAAGTAAAGTATACCGTACATACTGTACACACATTTTAACTTATTTTGTTCATGCTTTTGAGCAGTACAAATTTATTATTTCATCAATTCCCCAAACACCACTTTCAAAATCCATCATCCATTACTTGGGGGAAGATCTTAATTCTTAAGGCTGCCAAAAAAACCCTGATTGTCTCGAAAATCAAGATTCGTCTTTCTTTCCATATTTTAAAAGCCATCGCATCTCTCTTTCTCCATCAATTCAAAGACGCGCTGGAAAGGGGGGGGGGAGAAAACGCAAGACAAATATCAAGGGTCAGACAGATTTTCGTCAAAAGCCGTCCTGAATTGCAGGGACAACCTTGTGAGGACTACAATGTTTATGCAAGCCAAAAGTGTTTTGTTAAAACCTATTTTGATGCCATAATCAAAATACGAACTCAAAAAAATATTTGTGTGTACAATTATTTTGTTTTTGCAACAGGCATTAATACTTGCTGATGAAAATTTCATACGTTTTTCCTCTTCATTGTGCCAAAGTCAAAAACAAGTTTATGTGTATGTAAGGCAATCTTTTAGTTCCTGCTTTAAATTTAAATTTTAAATTTTTGTATAAAAATGGACGGTTTTCAAATTGTAATTTTCGTATAAAAATGCATAGTTTTTGTCGGCAATCATGTTTATTCATTAGGGGCCTATGATGAAGGATGGACCGGTCCTCGGAGGCTGCAGAAAATAATTACATTTGTCCAAATCAAAAAACCAGAATGACCAACCGATATATTTATACGGTTTGGTGTCTAAGAGTTCCAGACTTCATATCAATCAGGGTCAAATAGAGTAAAGTTCTAATTTTTAGTTGCGGAAAAGCCTTTCTTTTTGTTCTGATTCGTTTTCTTTCTTCCCCCTTCTTTTTGTTCCCTAAAATCCCATAGATTTTTGTACACGTCTTTTCCAGCTTTCACTTTTGGCATTCATCTTTGTCATGCATCATTTCTTCTTCTTTTTTGAAAAAAAAAAATGTGATTCAGTGGAGCACTTGATCAGGGGAGCACTTGATCGGAGTGTCAGATTGAGTTTTTCTGGGGCTATCTGTGAAATTGTGTTGATGAATGTCCGGTATGGGATACATTACACTAGCAGGCTCTGGTCGCACAACCCATGGGAGTTGGCTACAGGGAAAGACTTCATCACCGAAATATTGCATTACCTATCATTACGAAGCATTTCCCCACCCCCCCCTCCCCACCCCCAAGGGCAGGGTTTTGATGATTTATGTGTTAGATGTCTGCGAGTTCACATGTGGGGTAATTGGCATTGAGCTCATACTTTTAAAACTGATTGGATAGTAAACAATATCGCCTTCATAAATTCCAGGCGCAGAATTGAAAAGGCAAACACAGCAACAGGGAAATATCATCATGCCAAAATCTTGTCTGGTGCAAGGAAAACTCTACTAACTGCTCAAAACAAATTGCATTTCACAATATGCAATTTTGGCTCCAAATACTTTTTTTCACGAATATAGTGTCTTTATTCATCCACAAAACTAACTGCATGTGAGCACTTGAATTCTGGTACAAGAATCCTGGAAAACTTTCAGGATTCTGACGGAGAACATTATCCTTCGACATGTAAATTTGGCCAAAATATTCTTACAGTTGTTACCAAAATATTGGATCATGTGTAACTTCAGAATTTGGAATTGAAACGCTAAGCAATCTGCTGGCTCATTATTATGATCTGATTTTTGATTTGTAGCGCATGAAAAAATAACACTGCACCACTATGTTTGCTCGACAGTCGACACGATCCCCGGGCATATTATCAACAATACACTCTGGCATGCCTTAAATAAAAAATATATCTGGAATACTCTGTTCGTTTTGTGTTTATCAACAAGAAAGTTCATTTGCGCTACTGTACAAAGAGCTCCAGTGTAAATTGTGCGTGTGAAAGCACAAAAGGGAAGAGTTCAAACAGAGAGTGCAGGGATTGAACATTTGACAAATGGTTGGATTCAAATTTTGACCCGATACAAGTCAGGAAAAGGGGCCTTCACAAAAACCTTTCTTCGACTCGCCTGTACACCTTTGTGTCATTTGAAGCAGAGAGAAGCTATTTTATACGAAAGTGCATAATTTCTGTAACGGAGTGAACAAAAAGGAGAGACAATTTCTCCCCGTTTCTGCGAGCAAGAAGGCAGGGGGCATTCAGGAATTCTAAAGCCAGGAGACCAGGAAATTCCTGAAGATTACTTTCCATTTACCCAGATGCCATTCACATCGATTGAAAAAGGAAGCAGTGCATTTCAGTCGGGGGGGGGGGGGGGTTTAAAGAAAAAAATATTCCTCTTTAGAGGAATGAGTTCGCATCTCATGGCCACGGCTCGTGACCCACATAAAAAATTGAAGCCAGGCGAGCTTGCGTGATGTTTAAGGGCTTGCAACAATAGCTGGCGGCAATGGCATGGCACCGGCGGATTTCACTCATTCCTGGCCGTCAGGCGCGCTCACGCACGCACGCACAGAGATTCTCGCCCCTCTCTCTCTCATCTGTACTCAGGCCCCGAGCCGAGAGAGCGGAGGAGCCATTGGCGCTGCCGGCCACCAGGGAAATCACGGTAACCATCGCCCCAATTATTGCTGCCTGTATCTATTCTAGCGGGACAGTTGTCAAGGCCCTTTGGCTCCTTGTCAGGCAAACTTGAGTTAGAAAGACACATAGAAACAGGAGCGACAGCCAAAAAAAAAAAAACCTGAGTCAATTTGTGTGCTTAATGAGAACAATTGCGCATGAAATCTATACGCAAGATTTTTTTTCCTTTCCCTTTCGCTTTCTTTTTCTTTCTCTCCAAGAAGGTTCCGTCTTTTGCAATTTAATTTGCAGCTGATCTCGACGGAACGGAAGAGGTCCAGGGCATCCTCTAGAGTCCAACTACTGGGGTAGAATTGTCATATCTATTTGCTTTGCTGTTCGCGTTGGGTCGTTTTTTTTGTTTTTTTCGGTTCTCCACAAGCGTTTTGTCAAGCTCCGGCTGCCGCCATATATCAGGTCATGATGGATGTCTCTCTGTGCCGTATAGTACGATACCGGTACATTGTACACTACCCAACGTTACAAGTCAAAGTATGAATAGTTTATGCATGGACACTCCATCACGGGGCATAATTTTGCAACTCACCACTTAAAAAAACTATTGATGAAAAGCAATCGACAAAGTTGTCGCAAACTGACAGTTAACCGTGTAAAAACAAGCTTGAGGAAAACCATGCATACCGGTAGTAATCATAATTAGCCGATGTACCAGTGCCGGTACATTTACATTATGCATTAATTAATATTATGACCTCCTAACAACATAAGGAGAGCCGGGTGGGGGGGGGGGTGCCACTTGTACAATGCAAAACAAATTTGACTTTAAAATGCGGAGGATATTTTGGGAAGAATTCAATGCATATTATGGAGATCACCAATTTTTCCCTGCAGCGACCTATCAGCCTTCAAAATGCGATAACATGTCCTAAAAAAGGTCACATTCAGCAGGAAAAATATGGAAGCAGTTTTCAATACTTGGGGTTTTTTTGGCGCGCGCCTCAGCTATTTTCTGGACTTTCCAACAACTTCCTGCAGAAGCCCAACAAATTTGGCGCTTCCTTCCGGCCAATCAGCGCTGATTGTTTCCCCTGCAAGACACACCCACCTGTATGTCAGAGATAGCCGGTCATTAATTTCCAGACTTCGAAAAACAAACTGTGTATTATAAAGCCGTGTATGTGAACACGCACGGCCACTTCCATCAAGCCCCTCAAAAAAAAATATCGATTCATTATTGAGTCCTGTTTGTTTTTTGCCGGCCCTTGCGACTGGCAGTTGGTGGTCAGATGTCAGCGTGAGATAATGTGCAATCAATGCAGTGGATTTTAAATTGGGTTTGGGTAAAAAAAACTTGTAGATCTAATGAACTAGTTTCAGATCTAGGGAGGATCCTTTCCATGGCAGCAGTTATTAAAAGCAATACAAAAACAAAACATGCTTGTACGGTACATGTACATGCATGTACATCTACATGTGTATACATGTATGAAAATGCAGAATATTTTTCCGATTTGCAGCGCCCTCTATTCGCATTAGAGAGACAGTGTCACTATGTCACTGGCTAAAACAATTAAAGGATAATTACATTAAAGCATCATAATCAGGCCTCTGAACCAAACCTCCTTCTCCATGGGTGCGATCTTGCTGCAGCTTGCTTCCCATCATGCCTTGCGCAATCTTAACCCCTGGCGTTGTGTAATTTAAATATCCCACTGTTTGGGAGATTTAAATTAGGACTGCAGTCAATGTGTTTAACACCCAATGCAACGCTTTCAATTTTGAACGTTATTTTTTCGGTAGTATCAATGTTTTCAAAGATGAGATTTCGACGTCGTGTTACAGAGCAAGAATTTATAGTCAACATGCGTACCAGTACCTTTGTCGTCCCTTTTTATACAACACCAGATCTGAGGTTTTGGGGGCAAAAAATTGAGGCTACCAGATCAGACAGGTATCACGCAGCCTTAAAAAAAATGTTCGTAAACGGGAGCTCATACAGCTCGTGCAGTCTTCGAAATACGTGCGCAGTACGCTCTGAATAGTCAATCAGCATCGTCTACGTATTCTAACCGGCCAGGGGACAGTGAAGGAACACACACCCAGCCCATGGAGTCAAGACTGCTGTAGACCATCTGTCTAGACAACTAATGCAGGGGGTAAAATCTTGGTCCAACATCCGACATTTAACGTCTAATTTACATTTTTTGTGTGAAAAGTTGGAATAAAAACATAAATAAAATCGGACTCTCTGCATGTGACCAGTCTTTATTGATTGTGTCATTTTGTATCCATCCCCCCCCCCCACCAACTTAAAGGGAATATACAACATTTGCAAACATCGAAAAATAAAAATACCAAGTTTTTACGAAATACCTTACTAGGATGTTAGTAAATGCCAGTCTAAAGCATCCTTTAAAATTATGGCACCTGGTGTCAAGTCATTTTCAAGAAAATTTTATTTTTGTATACATTTCCAACGGTGGTCGGCCGACCACCGTTGGAAAAACCTAACTATTTTTCAACTACTGCTCCAAATTTCCAATTTTTTTCAGTCCAAATTTTGTTTGCTATTGGTTACATGTTCATGAACGGGTGCAGGCCAGCTAGACTGGTTCCCTTACCTTACAATTTTCTGACATCTACAAATTGATCCATTTTATCTTTAGTGGAGTCAAGGAACCAGACTACTTAAACATTTTTGTTTTTCTTGGTTTTTCAAGCAATTTCGAACACAAAGCTTCAAACATGTCAGTTAAACAATATTTGATCTATTATACTAACCCCTCAAATAGTTCATTTCTGAAAATTGCAGCAAAAGCCAATGATGTACACGTATATTCCCTTTAACCATTAGTGAGCACATGTCAATACTCCAGAATTTTAATAATACTTGGGTACACATTGTTGCCCATTGCCTACATTGATGTCTGCCCAAGGTCATTACAGGGGCTCGGAATCAATAAAACTGGCAATAAAGTCCAACAAAACATAATTTAGCCAACACGTCAGACATTCAACAACATACTTTCCTTTTACCGACCACAATCACACCACAGAGTCCAAGAATTTCAGGCTATAAACAGCGTCTGATCATGCCCAATAATCGTAAAAATGCCTGGACACATAAGCACACCAAAACGGGGATTTTATATTTATTGCAAGTCTATGCAATAAAGACTCCTTATGGCAAGAGCTTCTAAATTACAAATTAAAAACAAAATTGTACAATAACGCAATGCAATTTCAGCTTGCTTTTTGTTATAATCTCTCGTCCCGATAAAGACGATATAGTAAAGTGCCTCAAGCTACAAGGAGTGGCTTAAAACAATAAAATAAACTGTGCATAATATTTCTTAAGCACATGAAAGTAAAGAGTTACTAGAACAACCACTTAGGATGCTTAAATTTCAGAACATGGCCCCGGCAACAAAATCAATTTACAAGATACAATGCCAAAAATGTTTTAGAACCTCATGAAGGATTATAACATGAAATACCGGTAGTTCTCAGATTTGTAAGACTTTGAAAAAAAAGAAGAAAAAAAAAACTTGGATGGACCTAGTGGCGACAGGGAACTAATATACAAAGGATGCGATCATCCTGAAGAGAGTATGCTCTCCGTGTTATTTAATCATCATGGCTTCCACCGATGACCTTTCAAGCCCTGCCGCTAATGAACCCGCTCCACCAATCAGAACATGATAAACTCTGCAGGTGTATTACAGATCAATTTCCCCGTTCGTCGCCGCGAGGGATATACCCTCTTCTTTCTTTTTTTAAAAACCGGACAAAGTGCTCCGCGGCAGTGGCGATGACACCAAAGAATGATTGGGATGCTTTACGGTACCCTGTACCTCACCTTCTATTAAAATTCATAATGTTCTTTATTGCCTAGTTCCCTTCAGCAGTTTAAAGGCTCCATTCTGAGATGATTTTTTTTTTTTAGGAACACATTTTGTGCAACTTTCTACTCCTCTTAAATGCATGAAAACTATTCGACATCCCTTTTTGGTAAATTTTCTTGAAAAGTGCTCTTCTTTTTAAAATATTTTTAAAAAATTCCATGCTTTTCCAGACAACTGAGGGCGCCGTTGTGGTGATGTCATTTCAGGAAGACACTGTTCAATTACTTAAGGGGGTTTTCTGTTCAACTTTTGGACACAAAAAAATTGCTCCTTGAACACATTTGTGAGAAAAGTTTGCTTAAACTGCCATGTACTGACACAGTGAGGAATTGACAAAGAAAATAAAATTTGTGACGCCAAAATATCAACAATTCTGGGCAAATTTTGATACCGAAAGAGCTGAACAGTATTTAGGTTTCTGCCTGAAATGACATCACACATTTGCTCATGAATATGGACATTCAAATTAGCATAAAAACAAAACGGCACCAAAATACCAAAACAATGATTAAAAATAAGGCAGAATGGGACACAAAAATGCATTTCCAAGAATTGCATTAAAAAAAAAAATGTTACAAAGATGGCTGTGTCATACTTTTTGGTGGGGGGGGGGGAGGGGTTGAGATTACCAGCTAACTCCATGTACCAAACAAGGGCTGACACCCGTCTGGAGACAGGGCTGCTATTAAAAAGCATGGAGATTTGCTGAGTAGAGGGTACCGGTTGTCTCTAGCTATATATTGTAAATTTCATTGTATATCGGTACATGTATGGCCATTAAATATCCTACATGCACATGTCCGGGATATCCTATCAAGGAGTTTGCACAGTAATTCTACAGATATAGGTATGGATACAGATTCGTCAAGAAAACCTTGCATAGGTCGTGTCTGTGCAAAGTCTGTTTTCAAAAGGTTACGGGTTCAATTCCCACCTGATTTCACTGCGCGTTTTATGACAGGATTTAGCGAACGCTGCCATGAATCATACAGACAAGGGCAGGAATGACGCAAATGTATATAATTAACTACGTAATCCGGACTCGGTGCAATAGTGACATGAAATAAACAGGACAGAACAAAGACAAATATTTTTCCAATTAGTAGATACATGCCTGTATGTATTACAGGAATTTACAGTATTACCGGTTTTCAAAGAAAACAGATGTACACATTTCACTCCGTGCAAAAGGGGAGGGATTTCATAATTGAAAAACGGCTCGTTAAAATTTTGGACACAAAAACAACTTTTGATGCTTTTTGTTGCATTTAGAGGGTGCATGAACATCACACTACACAGTACAGGTGCATGCATGTATAACCTGCTCTACATGTACCTTAACTCAACAGAACTTGTTTTATAGAGGCTTTGCATTGATGAGTTTGCATCTAAGATCAAGGACAAATTTCATCCCTGCTTGTTAGTGTTACTACATGTACATGTACGTATGTTAGCCATAAGCATTCAGTTCATGTTCATGTACATGTACATGAACCGCTACAAATCATTTCGCCCATAGTCCCTGTACAGCCTGAACCACCCATGTCTGCTACTCCACGCACTGCCCAATTTAACTAGAGCAATCTATGGTTTTATGGAGTCTTCAGGGTTGTTTTAACAAATACATGGAACACGATGTACTACAGGTACCGGTAATGCCTTAAATCATTAACCAGGCCTAGAACATGCACATCTACAACATATATTTACTGGTATAGTTTGCTTTGGCCAGTATTTTTTCTCAACAAACCATTCTACGGCCATTTAAATTCACAGGCCATTTCCCAAGCCATTTTCATACAATACAAACGAAGCCACTAGCAACCCAACCCAACCCAATTTCCCTGTGCCTCTCGTCTCACTATATGCTTATTATTATGGTAACCATGCAGGCATAATCTATCCCCAGCAACACCCCACCTCTAAACTTGTTCACACCCATCGCTGGCTTCCTGTGTATCAATCCTACCCGGGAGACAGATTATCGGAGCAAACGCCCAGCCTTTCAATCGGCTGAACAATATGTGGCCTTTGAAAATTCACTGTCCCTGGCCGATCACTCATTCCGCTCGTGCCTCGATGGACCATGTGCGATTGTGCGTACAGCATCAATAACAGAAAACATTTAAAAGGGCTTCGGTAGACATTCATTAATTATGCATACTATGTGCCATTATGTGCTTCACATGTGGTCAAAATGTGCACACTTGCGTGAATGAGTGCAAGGAAATTCAATTCCAGCGATTGCCAAATCGACGGAGCTCCTAAAGATTTGACACCCGGAGAGATCTCGTGGCATCTGCGGCCAATTTCACGTCTCTGCTTACAAAAAAAATCCCTGCTTTACACTAGTAGAAAACTCAACGCTTTCCGTGATTTGAAAGGAATTTTGGCCACGCAAGGAAGCAAAGTTTCCAAAAAATGGATCAGTGTAACAACCCAGGAAAAATCTGGAGCCTATTTTCTGAAGCTGCTAAGTGCAGAAATGTGTTAAGCAAAAACAAAATTTGCTCAGGAAAACTGGGTTACCAGCTAAACTGTATACAATTATATTGCCTGTGCCCGGTACTCAGCCGATTTTTTGCTCAGAACATAAATCTGCTTACCACTTAATTTTGTTGCCTAACAAATCTAATTTTGGCACTAACGTACACACTACTTAAAACCCTCACTACTTGTTGTGGTGTGAAAAACAGCATGCACACACCACAGCACTGGGCGCCCCTCCCACTTCTTAAGATACACAAATTTAAAATCCTTTCCGAAGTACACACACATAAAAAGAGAAAAGAAGAGGCCTTATTTTTCCCTGGGTGAACACTGTTGGTGAATATTGATTACTAAGTCAATTCACCTCTTGCCTGTGTCAACAATGGTCATGTGGAGGAATCAATAGCCATGAGGTGATGGCACACAATAGGGTAAGAATTACTGCAACAATAGCCGGCTATCTATGAAAAGAGTGAAAAGGGGGGGGGGGGGGTTTATACCCAGTAGTTATTAAGACTGAAGGTAGAGGAATGGGGGAAAAACTATACCTCTAGTTCAGGACATGCAACATGACGCGAGAGCATTTCATGGGAACAAACGTAGGCCCTACATGTATGTGTCTAATATGAAATACGTTGAAGAATTCTTGGACCAAATGAACTTGTGCAATCTCCTTTGAACTGTTGTATCCCCTACCAATACATGTATGTACTACATGTGATGGGCCCGATAACTTTACTAGAATGCACTGACTTTAATAAACAGTACTAAATTGGACTCAGCAAAATCTGTTTTTGTTTCGACAAATATTATTTGTAATGTCCATCTGCAATACGGGCTTTTTCCCAATACAGTGCGCCGCCGAGAGTTTGCCACGGAGAGTCAATTTTTCAACTTCACGGTCCACAAAAACACGGCCAATCTGCCGCGAAATGGAGCAAAATGTACTGGTGTTACTATGGCCTTTGTTTCAAAACCACCGAACCGAATCCAACAAAAACTTCACACAAGAAAGATAAAATGTTTGGGCTCATCAATTCTTTTTTACTGATTTTGATAATATTTTCATAAATTACAAGAATTCTGATACACCCTCCAGAGGGACATTTTTGGTGGGGGGGGGGGGGAGACACACCCTGTACATGTACGGTACTGCTTCAAATTTTCAGAGGAAAATTAAATTGAATTTGGAATGTGTTCAAGATTCACGATTCTTTCAAGACTTTAATTTAATACGTGGACCATCTGGTGCACGGGGGAAAACAAAATGCAAATGAAATCCAAATTGAAACAGACGTGAAATATGAAACTGACACAAGTCCATTTACTCAAGGAAAAAAAAAAAATTGAGACTGGAGAAAGTTTCAGGGTCTGTGTCGACGACACCGAGTACTTACAGAAAATTTTCCCCCCAGAGGTTACGTCCATCTAGTATTCCAGAAAATATGCATGGAAAGATCAATGCGGATGGATCGTTTGAAACCCAAGAGCAATGTTACTCTGAAAATCAGCGGGATGCCAACTTGTATCAAGCTGGGAAAGATCATTAATCATCAAGCGCAAGTAGATCATACATTATGTGTGCATGTACATTGTACATGCATGCAGTATGTATGTCATCCATTAGCAACTATGTTGTAAATTCAAGTTAAGGGAAAAATAGAATGTTGCGTCCTCTTACTCAATTACTGACCGAGTGACTGACAGACCGACGGACTGACAGACTGACTATCCCTTGTTACTCAGAGTGATTGTAGACAGGTGAAGAGAGAGAGCTGGGCAGTGCTATTGTATAGGATTACCCCGTAACACCATTGATTGGGCTAAATCTTGGCCACTGTAGTGAGCGAGAGCTGGGCAGTGCTATTGTATAGGATTACCCCGTAACACCATTGAATGGGCTAAATCTTGGCCACTGTAGTGTAGACCCGATGCACGACAAGACTTCCTGTTAACAGCCATTTGAATCAATTGTACAGAATTCTGTGTACGCTGTGACCAGATTTACAGGTCGTGCCTTGTTCTTGTTTCATCTATTTCCTTTTTTCCTCTCTGGCTACAGCATCTTCTTTGGTATGCTTCTTGTAAACGTCTCCAACATAAGTACAGTACTCACACAAGTACATGCACATGTACATGTACATGTACATATGCACATGCTACCGATACCGTTGAACAGTATGCATGTCAACATATGGCTCCAGTTGCTCCACACTTCCAAATAGCATTCTTCTTCTCCGATTCTGTTGCCAGGAATCCTGGTAAACAACCGAGCGAGCTCCAGAAAGGTTTACATGTTTGTACGTGTACATTTCAGTTGCAGGAAGCCACTGCAAAAAAAGACCCAGGCTTGCTTTGCGGATTGTCCTGTTTACAGTTTGAGAGCTTCGTGTACCAATTTTCTGATTTCTGATTCCATACTGTATGCATTATAAACAATGTCCCAAATCCTTAAGACGTTTTTTTCATAGAAACCTCATGAATCATCCAAATTGTTACCCTACACAGGAACTAAATTAACATTCTTTGAACTTTAAACTTGACAGGGGCATCGATCAGGTCCCATGTAAAGTAATGGTGGCTGGGCTCTACCTTCTTCAATCCTACAAAATCCTTCAAAATCATCTCAGAAACCTTTGAATATATGCAAAAGAAACATTCCACTGTGACAATTTGTTCCACATAAGGACTGAAGCTAGCTGAAATCATTCTTTGCTTTTGAACGGTCTGATTTTCCTTTGGATCGACTTAAGGTTGTATTTATGCTGAAAGCTGAAAAAGAGCTCTGCTAGCCAACTTGCTTTCTTAAGGGATTGTCCTACTAAAAACAGCACAAGCTGCTGGCTTGAGACCTCCGGATCAGCTTGAAAGCTTTGTGAGGGAAGGAGGGGGGGGGGGAGAAAATCCTTCATAAGGATTACAGTGCATTTACAGCAGAGTTCCAGCAAGTAGCTTGCATTCAACTTTCCAATATTGGGTCATCGATCAGTTCTCAGTTTCGGGAGAGTGGTGTTAGATCATCCAAAATGAAGGACTTATCTAAGATTTTTTTTTTATAAGTGAACTCAACTCAATTTTGGCCTGTTCTTCTCCCACAGGGGTTGGGCCCGATAATCTTTGTGAAAATGAAAGTAAATAACTGTATACCTAAAGGATTCCAAGGATTTGGTTGACAAGATTGAATGGCTTCTTTCTAAAATTACATTCCACCTACATAAGTAGTCTGCTGCCTGTCAACATCCCCCCTCCAAGCAATAAAGGTTGAAGTACATAAAATGTTTGAGGTACATGTACGTATGTAACCCATAAATGTACATTTATAATTCTGAACAAATTGTCCCCTAGGCCCTTAAAATCTTGGTTTTAAAGTACATTGATGGTAGTATTTTGTCAACCCTTTATTAACTCGCATGAGGTTTGATGTCTAAGTTGTGTGTGTAACCAATTTTTTCCTCCCCAAGGACTCGAGAAGCTTCCTTGCTAAATTGAACGGCAATGAGATTTTAATTTTTTAGTTTCTATTTTATCTTATAAGTTTTATTTGACACCCCTTATCAATTCATACATTGATGGTTTCAGAACTGGATTGAGGAAGCGATGAAGAAATATAACAATCTAGGATAAGAAAGTGAGCGACATCAAGCTTTCACTTTAAAACGCTTTTGATTTTAATGTTTTCTTTTCTTTTTGATCATTAACCCTGTTAAAAAAAAGTACACGTATGACTGCGGAACTGTTCCAATCTCTCCGATACTTGAGTGACAGAGCGTTCTTCAGACTGTGGCCTGGACAAACAGATAAGGATGCACGCACAAGGAAATATAGTACTTTTTAATTTGAGTTCCGTTCTCGAGTGAGAAGAGAGGGAGAAAAAAAAACCAACGGAATCAATTTTAGGTTAATGGGGCTCCTTCAAACTTTGAGCTTACTGGCAAATTGATAAAGACAAATTTTGAATTGGTTGCCACGGGTAATTGGATTTTTATTTGTTTTGGGTTAAATTTGAGAGGCCGGGGAAAGAGTAGCATTCAGAGGTTAGTTATTGTGCAGTTAAAACTCAACGACCAGGGTTGGATCTGTGTGATGGAAGAAAAAATAGAAACGAAAGAATTCGGGGGGAAAAATAAATTGGAATTTGTCTCTCATCCATTTGGACATCTTTTGAATTCTTGCGATGGCCCGGTCAGCGCGTACGTCAACACGGCGTGTCACGCACTACTCCAAATGATGTTATTTCTGCGGCCATGTTTATAGACGCTGACCGAGGTCCCGTTTTTTATCCGGAGAGCGATGCGTGGAACATCTATCTGTAAAGCGGCGGCACTCCAGCGCCGGCGCTGTGCATGCATTCACAGTTTGTTTTAGATTGCATCGAGTGAGGCCGGCCATACTTGACCTCATATGAGTCTCAGGCTGTGGACCAAGGAATAGGTTTATTATTATTATTCTTTGGGTTTTTTTCCCCCCGGAAAGCACTTCCACATGACATGCTTTGTCTGTTGATGAACCTTACTCCAATGATGGTAGGTTTTTGTACATGTACACGGGCCATCACGATCTGATGGATAGTTTAACATGGATAGTTTTGGATAAGGTGGCTTGTGTGGAAGGTTAACCATCTCTCTCCCTCCTACCCCCCTCCCCCCACCCCCACCCACCCATCCCACCCCTCCCTTTCTTTTGAAGTTAAATTTCATATCACTGGCAAAAACCCCACAATGTTCCTTTTCCTGAAATAACGTAATAAATAAATTATATAATGTAAATCAATTCACCCAAAAGCACATTACATTAACTACACATGTATGCACTTATTCCCTGATGAACCTACAAAGCCATAGACTGCTGTGGCAGTTTCGGTCAGTACAGAGAATAATAGGGGCGGAATAGGAACCAATGGTTTAAGGCCATGTTTCTATGTTAAATTCAACATCTCAGGGCCCCCCCCTCCCAAACTTGGAAATTCCCTGATTTCGACACATCAACCACAAACCGCTTTTGTATGTTACATAGTAGTAATACAAAGGTTGAATAGGCTTACATTTTGTACCGGTACTTACAATGTATGTCCATTTTTGCTTTCACCACGGGAAATAGAGCTATTAAAGCAATATAGTGCACATACACGTACATGTAGTTTTGTAAACTTAACAGACATGTATACATACACTTCACAAACCACAAACCTCCCCTTACAGTTACATGTATAACAATTTTCAAAAAATTGAAGTGAAGCATTCATGCATTTAAGTTGCTTAACCCTTACCTCCCCAACCCCAGCAAAATCCATTCCCCCATTTTGGTGGATTTTGCGGGACTTGGTCCGGCAGGCCTGGTTTGACCAAAGATTGATGGAGTATGATGGACTTGGGCCAGGAGGCCTAAAGCAAAGCATGCATTGGAAGCAGTGTGATTGATGGATTTTGGCGGACATGGTCCAGTACTTAATAAAAGACAGCAGGGAGTTAGGGTTAAGCTTGTGCATTTCAACTGCCCACAGCGCAAAGCAACTGCCAAACTGGTGAGTTTCGTGTACCAGTCCACCAGAATATAATACCCGCTTGGGCACGATTCACAATAATTTCGAAGGTTTTTCCCTGCTTTGTTTAATTACACTGCCACTGCACTATAAATGGAAAACAGACGGTAAAGTTCTTCTGCACGAGTGCACCGGTGCGGCGTGATTCACTGGCACGATCTGTCCGCCTGTGTGGGATTCAACACGTGACTGCAGCCAGCACGTTTTCGTGGATCATTAATTAAGATGGTCTTCTTTTTATTAAACTCAGGAGGAAAATTGGAAGTGAAGGTTAGGGACAATTACACTGTGTAGAAAGGATGCAAGTATAGGAGTATGCAGATCCAAAAAAGTTGCTTGCTAACGTAATTCCCTACTGTTTTTTTACTAAGTACTGGACCAAGTCCGCCAAAATCCGTCAATCACACTGCTTCCAATGCATGCTTTGCTTTAGGCCTCCAGGCCCAAGTCCATCATGCTCCATCAATATTTTGTCACACCAGGCCTGCTGGACCAAGTCCCCCCAAAATCTACCAAAATGGGAGGATGGATTTTGATGGAGTTGGGAAGTTTAGGGTTATTAAAAAAGAAATTACAACTTGCCCAAGCCCAAAGTACTCCAAACCTGTATGCATGCAACTGGGAAATTAGAGAGACAAAAACAAGGCCATTTCAAAACCAGACAAGACTTTGTACAGTGTTTTTCAATTAGCAAATTTTGCATTCATGGGAAGTAAAAAAAAAGAAGGAAATCGGCAATTCTGAGGAAAAATTGCTTGCCTGACATTTTTATCTGAGACCCAAGTCCTGATTGTAACATACAATTGTATACAGCACTTGGGGAAGTAAGAAGCTGTCAAAATGTGAAGGGGTCTGTGGTACATGCACACTGCCCCAGGGGCAAATGGATGTGCGCATTCAATGTCTTGTGGTTTAGGGTCCTTTGGGAGGGATCAGCACCCTTCCCGGATCTCTTGTGGTTGATGCGGTTGAGGTTTTGTGGTTTTTACAAGCCCTCCACTTTTCAAGATTTATCACCTTGCAACATCATTTGTATTGGGGTTAATTTGTCAGCTACTGTAGGGGTATGTCAACATTGTAAGGCACACCTCCTCTTATGTTCAGTGTTGATTAAATTTTGAGATTTTTTTGTACAAATCTGGAGATTTTTTTCTCCTTAAGCAGCTTGGTTTGTTGGTGTGCATCCGGCCTTATGGTACCGGTATCTAATACTGAATAGACTAAAAGTACAGTAACATGCTTATAAAATGGAGGGAAATATTCTTAACCCTCCTGATATCTGAACAGTCACAGACAGTCAAAAAATCTAATCTCTTCCCCTGCCATGCCTTTCACACAGGCTAGTCACCAACAGTCAGATCATATTTCAAGCAGGCACTGTGTCTAGTCAAATTCAGTCAACAGACAAAAACAGGCAAGTGGTAGGCACAGCTGTCCTATCAATCACCTACAGTCAAAGCTATATCAAGTGAAACAGTCACAGCCAGTCAATCCTGCTTTATGTAGGCTGGGAGCACTGTCGAAAACAGTCACTTGTTTGATTTTGACTGAAAGGGCTACTTGGCACAGAATGTACGGTATATTTGCATAGGAGGGTTAATATGAAAAAACAAAACAACCAGGAACTAAATGGAATGTTTTCCAACCAGAAATGGAAATGGAAACAGAGCAGACTCCAATGTTTTGTTGTTAAAGTCCAATGAATTGATACCAGCAATATGATGCCTTAGGGTCACAAACCATGCTATCAAATGCAGGTGAGTGTTTATATAATCAACAACTGGGCTTTTACAAAAATCCAGCATCTAAAATGTCTCCTGTTTACATTGGCTGTATCCAAAACTGTGGGAGTTCAAGGCACAAAAACCGCATGAAGCATTGTGCTTGGAAGCTGCTAGGTTTTAATTTGAAGTGCACACTGACTTAAAAATATTTAAATGCACTGAGATTCAGTTTGCATTTGAGACCATTAGAAATGATGTACCGGTATGCGGGAAATACATGTACCGTATACATGTACATGTACATGTATGTTGCTCAGACAAACTTGCTGATTTGTTTTGTGTGGTTACAATTCCACTACATTCAGTGCATGTACACTGCAACATTTTGATGCGAGAGAGCACATTATTGATATAATGTGCCTGATAACATAACAACGCAAACTGGTGATTTAATGTAACATGCCAAAAGTGTATTTTTATTTTTCTGAATCAAAGATAACACAAATCAGCTTGCTTTATGATAATTATCTTGCCATTGAACAGAAACTGAATCGCTTTCGTCACAATTCCAATTCCATGTTTTGTAAGAACCATCAAAAAAAAGAGAGGAATTATTCAAAGCTGTTTAAGCCTCTCTGCAGCGCTTTAATTGTTAATTAATGGAATACCCGAAAAATGTAAAAAAAAAAAAATTTAAAAAGAGAAGGAAATCAGCTGATCCGAGGTAAAGTTGCAGGCATACAGACTTCATGGCCATCAATGGCGGTGACTTCATCACCATCAATAGCGGTAGCACTGAAGAAAATAATAAAAAAAATTCCCTCACCAGACTTGCCCCTGCCTAGGGGTTTACACAGGAAGATTTTATTGTCGGGGAAAAATCTAGGACAGATTAAAATAGGCCCTCTCCCTCCCGAAAAATAGGGTCATCTGCTTTGAGATATGCATGGCCCCTTTTGCTTGAGTTGCTCCTTATGTGCATTAAGCGCTCCCCTTGCCCTCGAGATAAACCAGTTGTGCAGGACACTCCTGAATGTCTATCATGCGTACACATACATACATGTACATGTACATGTACCTAGGCAGGTGCCCGGAGTCCATAAGAATAATAGAGATCTGCATGCAATCATAAAATGTGAATGCAGATCTGTACATGTACATGTACATGTACATGGTCATACATGTGTGTACATGTACATGTACGTGTGTAATATTTAACAATTGTTGACTGCTGTGATGTGGGATATGACATTTTTTAACACCCAAGGGATGCATAGCACCAAGGCGAAGCCAAGGGTGCTATGCACCAAAAAAAACCGCATATCCCACATCACAGCAGTCAACAATTGTTTTGTTACATGTATACATCATGTCAATAAGTCAAAAAGATAAATGGTTGTAACTAACTGTGTGAGAAATAGATTAAATCATTGCGATGTAACCTTTGATAACTGACGTTTTGATGTCCTGCCGGACATGAGACTGAGCGATTGACGTTGCAGTTCTCATTGCGCGAAGCTAGCCCGCGGCAAGTTCCATACGCGCATGCAACATGCGCATTGAGTGCAGTGTGATATCACTGATCTCCACGTAAACATAGTGTGTAACATGTTTTTTATAGATCAGACACGTGGTCGTTCTAGACCAATGAAATTACGGTATCCGAGCACATGATATTTATAACAAACACATGCAGAAACAAAACAATTACACATGTTTAAAGCAGAAACTTTTTTGTTTTATTTTTCATCTTTTTTCCCAACTCAATTGTGGTGTGTAAGAAAATGGATTCTTCGTTGGGTAATTTGTCGGGGACATGCAGCCCAAAACTGCCCTGCCTATTACTCACTGTACGGCCCAATATAACTAGAGCACTCTACCAATGGTAATGTCATATGGGTTCCGAAATACAAAGCTGTACAATGAGCTGATGGTTTACATGTAGGTCCGAGCAAATACTAAACTAAAAACCTTTTTAATTCAAACCCTCTCCAACCTACCGGTACATGTGACATGGATACATTAAAAAAAGGAAGGGGGGGGGGGAATGACATGCTTTAAAAGTCCTGACACAAATGTTCCTGGTCTCCTTTATATACGGTAATGTACACTTAATTTCAATACAAATTGAAAGGTGTTGGTTACCAGCCAAGCCACTGTGGCCACTGAGAGGTGACCCAGCATGCACGGCTCAATCTTTCGGTCAGGTGGCAACCGCTCAATGTGCGTGACACAATCTACAAGCTTGCCAAACAACGAATTCAGCACGCCCGGGCCCAAGCCTGATGGCAGTGTCATAGTGGGTAAACACATTAATCATAAAAAAAACTCAAGAATTGCAACAAACAGGGAATGAGAGGAGACAGAAAGTCTGTGAAAAAATTGTCGGGATTTTGCAAGTTGTCATTTGTGCAAATGGATTATCTACTGATTATTCTATTCATTTGCTTCACATCCACCCTCATAAAAAATAATGAGATGAAATCAAGCACAACAAATCAATCATATATTTTATTTTTTTTAACTGAATGCGCCATGGTGGTACATACATGCTACACGCATGATTACCAAAACATGTTAATATGCAGCTTTCTGCAGGGACTCGTATTAAATTTGCCCTTTGGGGTGAATTAACAAAATCCTTGGCCTCATCCCGAGGGGCCAATTTTTGTGCAATTTTCAATTTATAGATGCAACATGTGCTGAAAACATGTGTGTATATAAGCCAGCAGTGCACATGTGGACATGCCTTCAATCAGATCCAAATAATTGCTATCGCAGCGAATGTATTTTAAATATTCTTGGCAATATCTAGTTCCAAATGTGTATGCTATTGTGTAGTGGGACAGTTGGGGAGTTAAGGGGTGGTAACCCCCCCCCCCCTTTGGGCTGCCAAAAAAAAAAACACCAGGAAATCATGCAGAAAGCTCCCCCCCCCCATGAGCCTAAGCAGGATCCGCCCCTGCAGTCCAGTGTAAAGATATCATTTGTCACAGGCTCGTGTATACACAAACCTAAACCAACAAAGTAAAATGCTTCAAACGGATTACAAGAGACAAGTCTGCGCATGTCCAGCTGACAAGCAACAGGACAAGTAACAAACGAGGAGTGAAGTTGATAAAGTGAGTGAATGATAAATCTGTACCGAACCTCGCCAGTTTTATTTGGGGGAAAAGGATGAGTACATAAGTACAGGTATGTACACAAGTGATACAGCATCAAACAAAGGCCAT
Source organism: Patiria pectinifera (assembly GCA_029964075.1). Lineage (NCBI taxonomy): Eukaryota > Metazoa > Echinodermata > Asteroidea > Valvatida > Asterinidae > Patiria > Patiria pectinifera. Next base: position 21,422 of record JASAOE010000033.1, read on the forward strand.
CACGCAGCAGAAACGGACACACGTTCACAAGCCTAGAAACCGGCCTATCTTGAAGCCCTTTCAGCGGACGGACAAACATGCAATATATCAAAAGCCGCGGCACTGCTAATTCCACACATCAAACGTTAGCCCGTGATAAATTGTCCGAGGGTGGACAATGGACACACAGGGAGATTAGGGGAGGCTGGGTGAAAACAGAGGTTTCCAGGATGGGGAAAGCAAGTCATTATGTACGTGTACCGGTATATGAACATGTTACATACCGGTACATGTATGTATTTTAAAAATTGAACAAAAAGTTAAATCTTGATGTGTCTGAATTTCATACAGACCGACGATTCCACTCACATATGTACAGTACACATGTGACATGTACCGGGTACATGTACGTGTGTATAGGGCTCGTTCAATGACGGCCATCTCTGTAGGAGAACTGCAACTGCGTATTTTAAGCAATCAAGCACGCATTGCGCAGGGTTGAAAATGTTCCGAACACGCGAGCTTGTTGCTTGAAATGTGTTCGAAATACGACGCAGCTGATGCGCGTTATGCACGATTTTTCTATATGTACACATGCATGAATGTGTGTAGTCAGGGTACCAGTTTCGATTTAAGCAGATTCTGTATTAATTACACAACTATTGGGTGGACTGGAGATGCAAGAAAAAAAATGACCCAAATTGTGCTGCATATTAAATATGCCAACCGGCAAAGCAGTGACCCTTTGCCGCAGCTACCGGTATTAATATTAATATTATCATGCAATGTCACGTCCCCTGAGGAAAAAATAGGGGGGGGGGTTCGTCTCTGTCATATCGATAATGATATTAATGGCATTGTCAACAGTTTTAACAGGCGAGGAAAGAAGAGGACGTTTGATTGCAGAGGAGCACCACAGATCAATAGCAAAGCATTAATAAATTGTGATGGTTAGCACTCCTTCCCCTGGGGGTACAGGCTTAGTGAATGCAAGGCTGCAACGTCCGTCCGGGGACAGAGCCAAGAGTGTGCATTTACAAGATTAAAAAAAAAAAATTCAATATGCCGATCCATCAAATTAATTTTTTTTGGTAAAATTATCCCGGGGATATATTTTTTTTCTCTCCGCAATGTTGCATCTATTTTAGGGGTTGCATTGTCGTCCATGAATGGCCATGACAGGAAAAATATATTGAAAAATTAAATTTGAATTTTTTTTGTTTTGTTGTGTGTGCGTTAGTAACGGGCATGATATGAGTGTGCTGCAGGCTAGAAATTTGAATTCATCACGTCGGGAAGCGCAACGCAGACACAAAACCGAGTAGCTGATAATAGTTGTACATTAAACCGCCCCTGGATTTATGCAAATGACATCCGTTTCTTGCTTCTTGAAGATGTCCTTGTTTTATTGCCAAACCAAGCTCACACATTTTACAGGCACATACACATGGGCACGTACATGTATACATGTACCGTATGTAATTGTCAAGGGTTTATTTTGCAAGCCCAATAAAATGTGAAATGTACATTCCACAAACATGCATGGTCATGTTCAAGGATGCGGGTACCGGTACATACATTAACAACATGCAAGAACGTGATCGATCAGTTTCAGTCGGTTTTGTAAATAAATGCATGTTTGACACTGTTAAAAGAAATGATAAAATATGGTTGAGACCTACATGTACCAGTAGAATCCATGAATGTACCGGTATACATATGTATAATTTTCATGTTCTTTATGTTACATGCATGTGTTCTGAAGAATATCATTTCCAATAGATGATTATGAATATCACACCCAAAAAAATAAAAACTAAGAAAATTGTTTGCACACTAGTGTAAAGTTTCAGACTATTTTAGTACCCACATTAAAATACGGGATAAACATCGTGTAATAACCACATCATTCAACTAGCTTCACGCACCCCAGTTCCACATTTTTCTTTTTGTGGAGCCTGGTCTTGTTATAGCCTCTCAATGATCAGTATGCTATGGAAACTGACAATACCGGCCGAGTGGGAAAGAAGTAGGGGGGGGGCAGAAATTCAGGGGTGTCAATGGCCCAGACTTGACACTCTTCTGGGGGTATACAGGGGGTATTGTGTCAAGTGTTTGTCAGTTTTTCAGAGTCAGAAATTAATCTGCAGTGAATATCTCTGCATTAACCCTGAAACCCCGCACGTACCCATATTGTATTTTCTGGGCAGTCTGTTGAATCGGTTAACGGCCAAGTGTGAGAAACCTGCCACAAATCGACGGAATCCAACAAAAAGAACAAAGACTAACTTACACACGTGTACCGGTACATGTATCATCACTACTCCTAAGGCACAGTGAAAAACACCCACCGATTTTCAGTTTTCAAGAGAAGTATTTGAGAAAAAAATCAGGTTGCTAAAAATGTACAGGCAGATAATAGAAACTTAGGGTTGCAGCCCGTCTAGCTGTTTTTACATCCATTTTTCACCCCGGATTCATGGTTAGAATACACATGCACCGGTGCATTACCTTTTTTTTCATGGGCGTCGATCGGCAGTTCTTTTTTGATAATGTGCCAATGTTAGACATCTGATAAGTCTGGGGCCTCAATACCAGTACACCACACAAATTGATCACAATGTACCTGTACAAGATACCAGTACCTGCACATATGTACACGTACCGGTATGTATACACTTGAGGATTTCACACTTGTGTCATCCACGCCCAAAATAAAAAAACTGACTGCAGAAGTCAGGGCTGCCGGGTGCCAATCAAGTGCTCCGACAAATCTGGCACGCTTCCAAGTCCGAGCGGTTTACCACAAAAGAACATCAAGACATCCCGCCAGAACCACATTCTGTGAACCCTGTACCTGTGCACTGATATTCATCTAATCAATGGGGAAGACCATCCGAATATTTCAAATATTTTTCTCCCCATCTAAAAAGATCAAGGCGAGCGAGTCACCTCCTTTGGAAAAACTCGGCCGAAGCCAAGCACCGCATGGGGCCTTGTTTATCAGCGAGCCGCACAATTGGCGAGCCGGATCCCTGTCCTGATGAGTACAATGAGCATTTGCAGGCCTGAAAGGGAACTTCAAACACATTCAACTTCTTTTCTTTTTTTCTATTGAGCAATTTCTTTTTGGGGGGTTAGACGATACAGTATGTGAGTATCGTACACAACACTGCACATAAATGTGTACGGATCCACTTGATAAGATTTACATTGTACTCCAATACCACATGCAAAGCAGGTCTCGGCTAATGTACTTTCAGTTTCATTTGATAACGGATTTTCAATAAAAGAAGTCGTCAGAACAATTAATGTCTGATTTGTAAATAACATGATCTGATGTACCGGTACATGTACTCGCAGGAGATTTGACACACTTTGGTAAATCTCATCATTAAGAATCAACTGAATGAAATGTATCATCCATGGGTTTTTTATGAAGCCAAGGCTACTCCAATGGAGAATATCTGCTGGGAATCAAGGGTACTGGAAATTTGAAGAAGTCACGATTTTAATTCAGTGGAGGAGTTTGTTGTTTAAATTCTTTTTTGGTTTGTTTAACCCTCCTATTGTCTGAACAGACACAGACTCTCAAAAAATCAATGCTCTTCCCCTGCCATGCCTTTCACACAGGCTAGTCACCAACAGTCAGATCATATTTCAAGCAAGCACTCTGACTAGTCAAATTCAGTCAACAGAAAAAAAGCAGGCAAGCGGTAGGCAGTGGTATCAAGTTTAATACATACATGTAACAGTCACAGCCAGTCAATCCTGCTTTATGCGGGCTGGGAGCTCTTAACCGTTAAAAACAGTCACTTGACTAATTTGAAGGAATTTGACTAATTTAACGGAATCCAAAGGAACATGCATGCATCATGCACGTACGGTACAGTTTTTCCAAAACCTCAACTCCAAGTCCCACACTTTTCCCACAACATCTACTTGTACCATGTGTGTGCATGTTCCCAGGCCAAGTCAAGCCTAATACCTGCCGTGCATTGAATGCGATGTGGGGGTCCGTGTACATTATCACTTCAGCTTCACAGACTCCATTGATGCCTATGAATACTGGACTTAAAAACATTTACGTCATGATATGAATAGAGTGTCAATCGCTGATGGGCAATTATTACAAACCCTGCACTGTGTTGGCAATAGAGGACCTGATCCAACAAAATTATTAATGCTCGGCTAGTTTCACTTGAGCCATGCATGTCTACATGTATGAGGGCCAAATACAAAATACAGTACACCGTACATATGTGTGCATGTATGTAATTCAATACAGAGTAATAAAGTTGAAGATGCACTGTGGGCCTCATAAGAAGTGGATGAGTAGAACCGATACACAATTGAAGGACATAAATTTCTGAATCTGTGATTTTAACCATTTCCTCTTGATTTTTCATCACTGTGATTAACTTCGCTTGCTCGTAACTGGGTCAAGTTCTCAAACTGCCTTTCGTTATTTGAAGTGAGGATAGAGTATGGGCTGTACACACTTCAACCTCTTGTTAATATTCTTCACGACATGCACGACAGATGGCAGATGGGGATTGGTTCATTCTGCGCCAATTGTGACAATCCGTTTGGCCCATTTAAGAATGTAGACCCATTTGGGAATTTCGACCCATTTAGAGATATATCCTCGGTCAGTATACATGACCGGCCTTAACTGATTGATGGTGGATTGTCATAGGCCCATTATTGCCCTCCAGCAAGGAGGCCTGCTTCCTGATTCAGGCAATCAGCTTACATTTCACTCGTGCAGGAGGCCAAATATTATTAGCTTCTTCAATAAAAGATTGTAGATCAGGCCACTTATTTATAATGACATTTGAAATGTGCTTCAGGAACATAAGTTTATCAAAATAACAGTAGTGGAAATTTTACCGTACATGTACAAGTGTAGGTTTGTAAATAATGTGCATCCATGGTTTGCAAATATTATTAAACAAATATTATTAAACAGGGCACACAAATATGTAGATGTTTATTCAAAACTTTGGCGAATAAACAATACTGCAATGCATCTACACGTACACGTAGTCTTCTAACCTAAAGTCTGTTTTGGTTCACATACTGAAAAGGAAACCATACAGCTGATATTCTTATCACAAACATGTTTAAAATTAATGTACATGTTTCAAATCATTTGAAATGAAAGCTACATGTATGTTTCATTTTCAAAAATATACACATCTACCGGTAGTCCTCTATAGGGTGCAGGCCAGTAAATAGGCCCAAAATTGCCCACGACTGCCACATCACGATTTGCATGCCCTCAAACTCTCCGGTATTACAGCATTTCAATGACCATGAACTTGACGGTTTGTAAAATAGAAGAGTGGAAGCCATGCTGAGGACTGCACGCTTGTATTTCTGTAAAATTCTGATGAAAGTAGGACCTAAAATGGCTCTATTTTGCAATAGAGCGTAGGTATCATTCTTCAAAATGGTGATGGGCTTCAGGCCTGCTTTTAGCGGTGATCATCTTTGGATGGAATTTTCTCCCAAAAGCCATTGGTTAGCACCCAAAAAATTGGTCAGAAAAGGAAAGATGATGAAATACGCTTTAATTTGATGCATGTCTTAAACACCTTGGAGAGTTCTGAGTATTTTTAATAATTTGGGAAGGGCACGTGTGTTCATCACTGAGGTCTATGGTAGTTTATTTACTGGTCTGCAACCACAAGTGTGCATACTGTACATGTACCAGTATACATACATGTACATGTATACAGTATACATTTTGTACATTGTACTATGTACACCAGTGCGTGTACATTGTACATGTATGTATAATCAATTACTAAATGTATGTAGATGTAACATGTATTTGAGCGTGTCAATCATGGCGATCGGACTTGCTTACCGAACCTACAACAAACATTTTCAATATCCAGACACATACATGTACTTAAATCGACCTTTGAAAAGAAAAAGTGGCTGCACGCACAGATACAGAGGCCCGATAACGGAGGTGTCAAAAAAGAAAAACACTTTTTCAACACCCACTCCTGTGTAAGAGACAGCTCAAGATAACCTCCACACCTCTCCTGATTAGGGGTGAAGGGGTACGGTTGATGCAAAATTAATTAGTATGGACTTGATAAGGGGGCCCTGTATGTGCCGTCAGCTTGCACGGGGGATTCAAAGGTCAGAACATTGTATGTGACTTGTGGGTCGGGGAACATTTTTTGGGGGGTGGGGTCGGCAAATAGGACACAAGTGTCAGAGATTGAGAGGTTTTTGTTGTCCAATTGATTCCTTTGTGATATAAAATGTCAAATGGCACACAAAACTGTTACACTGCTAAAAATAATTTTCTCACATTGTACATTTCATACTCCCTAGTCAGTTTCAAAGAGGACGTCATATAATGCGTACGTGTAGCCTCAGAAGAAAGCAAGGACAAAAGAATTTTGAAAAATCTGATTTTTTTTCCAAACATGTTTAGATGCATAAACCGAAAGACTTGAACGTTTGCTCATCGTCGAACATTGTCACACAGCATCCATGAAAACAGGAAACTCAATGTTTACAGGAACAATTCCATGGACGTGTACGCATGTATACACTGTAAGGTAGTTGCATGTTACCAGGAGGAGAAACTGCTTAAATTTACCCTAAAAAGCATGCATGTACATGTACCAGTGTATGCACTTGTAGCCAAGCTACAGCGCACTCTACATGATCGATAAACATAGGTTAAGAACACTCTGTAAATGATCCATCTTCGTTTTACGTAACTGCCGATTGTACCAGCGCAGACGTCATAGAACTTGGCCTACTTCAAACAGAGGAAGCAGATGATAGTGGATAGATACGGTCGTCAATTGATGTTTATTAGCTTTCTTGCACAAATGCATCCAGGCCTATTTTAATTTTTTTTTTCCCCTCTATATTTACCACTGAACGTCATCGTCAGTTTTACTCAGAATTTTTGATATTCATCTAGTAAAACAAATGGGAAACTGACTCGGTTCACATTTTATCAAGATTAGGTTGAACAAATATAGTGGCAGAGGTGGGATTTGAACCAATAAGGCCGACAGACAAGACATAAGGTTTTTATTTTTATTTATTCAGAACTATTCTTTTTTTTGGCCTAACGTACGGAGAACCATCCCATGACTCTATAAACAGATATCGAGTCCTTTCGGAATAGTTGGATTACACCAGCAAACTAAGGGTAGGATGGGTCAATTGATGGAAGCCTCCATATGGCATTCTGGCGGTTGCAGAAGTGTGCAAATCCTGTTGGGGTCAATTTCTAAGCACAACACCTAAACATTCCGAAACTTGTAAAGGGTGGAGAAACACGACTCAAAAAGACAGGCAACAGTCTCACAATCTGGAGATGCAGTGAGACCAAAATAGGCAGAGTACTTACCTCTTCCATTTTGAACAAGTCCAATTTGGGCCGCGCCTCCTCCTCCCTGCGCCGTTTCTTCCCGCTTTTCCGCACCGAGGGGTGCGAGTGGCACCTCTGCGGCACCACCCCTCTGTCCAGTTCCGAGTCGGTGCTCCCGGAGAACGAGCAGACGGAGCCCGAGCTCTCCGAAGCCTTGTCCTCTGAGAAGGAGCGGCTGTGGGCCCTGGGCGACAGCACGGGCCTGAAGGAGGCGTGCTCCAGCCAGTAAGGGATCCCCGAGCTGGAGCCGTCCCAGGAGGCGGAGGAAGTCGGGCGCGGGATGGGCGACTCCGGTGGGGTGGAGAACTCGCCGACCGTGGGGTTATACCCCGTGGCTGGGATACAAGTCAGTCCGGCAGTGTGTCCGCAACTGCTGCCCGCCTTCTGGTGTAGCTGAGTCTGGTGCCCGTCGCACTTCCGCCGATTCTGCACAGGGGCCCGCCAGATCTTGGACGAGCGCGGCCTCCACTTGCGCTCGATGAGCTCGCCCGTCGACAGAGACCGGCAGTGTCTCTTCTTCGGGGGAGCCGGCGTGATGGCCAAGGCTTCGTTGATGGCATTCTCGCTTTCTAGCGTCTTGTTCTGCACAGCGCTCTGAGGTGTGGTAGGGTGCGATCTGTTTGGACGCTCTGGGGTGAGCTTCTCCTGGCTGATTACCTGTGGGGAGCCTTTACTTCCTGTAACTAGAAAGGAAAAAACAGGACAAGTTTTAAATCCTTCTGATTCCCTCACTTTCCAGTTGTTTAAATAACAATTTAATGCCTGTTTCAGTTTTAGTTATTTTGCTGGTCCCCGAGGGCCAATCTAGTGTCCTGTCTCACTCATACTGTACTTTATATAAAGACTGGATAGTGTACAGAGAACTGCAGAAGAAAGCCATTTGAAGCATTAGGGAGACCTGTTGGTGTTCTATAAAGGACAAGTTGCCACTGACCACAGTTCACAGTTTTTCAAATGTCGTGGTTCAGTTTTTGAATGCTGCACTTCACTTTTTCCGAAACTTTTCCTTTTTTAGAATATCATAAAACGTGTTCATGAACAAAATGCACATCAAATCTTGATACAGCGTGCACTGTATGTACACGTAGAACGTTCGTATGTTGGCGGCCATTTTTGGAAGACTGGGGCGAACTGGTCTAGAAGCCAAAATATGTAAATGTACTGTGTATGGGCATACGCTGTCCAGTCTTTATAGAGATCAGTGAGATTACCCTCCTATGAATGGAATAAATCTTGCCCATTGTTGAACTGAATCATTTCAAATGAATTTTTTGTGCTCTGGGACGATCTTCACTACTGGTAGGCTTGTCTTGTCTTGTTTGTCGAGAAAATAATCAACAAAGGCTTTGTCCGTAGGCAAAATTATTGATTATACTGCTTTTTTACAGTCCGATAGCGGCTTTTTGTTTTAATCCTGTTCAGTCTGTCATGAAATTGCACATGTGCTCTTTAAAAGACTTTCTTAACTCAGCCATTCATTTATGGATTTGGATGAGTGATAAAACTCATCAAAGCGAGCAAATGCAAACCTATAGATTAAAAACACACTGTTCAAAGATATTTGAATACAGATGGCAAAAGTCCAGGTACTATCGAGTAGGGGTAGAACGGAAAAGTTCACTGTACTAACTAACATGGAGCAAAGTACAAAGCCTCTGCATTATTATTATTATTGATGCATTTAATAAAGCTTGCAAGACTTCTCTTTTGTTATTCTGAAAGTACGTATTCATTTCATAAACTGACAAGTACAGTGCATACACTCTGCATTGACAAATTATCCTTTCTATTCATGAACCATTTCCAGTCACACACGCATTTGTACAGTACATGTTCCCGCATGTAAAACTGCAATTTACCCCTTGCCTCATCTGACATCTTGCATTTAAAGCAACTGATAATCTCTTGTCATTTCTTACGAGCAGCTTAAGATTGAAGGGAAAAAAAAGCTTCTTTCCTAAAGACTCGGGGCATTACGGGGCAGTCTCCACCATTAGTGAAATCGATGTCCATCTCCATGGCGCTCTGTCAGGCTCGGTTATTTTCATGTCTTGAAGGAGGTTTTTTTTTACCCCCTCTTTTTTTTTCCAGAGACTGCGCTTAATGGACACGGCGGATCAGCCCCACACACGAGTACGGCCGTGTACACATTCAATTGTAAACGTAGTAAATCAGGTTTTTTTAAGTTGAGCAATCGCAGGAGAAGGCCTGCATTCCCAGTAGGCGTAAATCAGCAGTTTTAAACAGAACAGCGTGTAAGGTGTTCATACCAGTACTGGTATGTACATTGTACATGTACATGTTGCGTGTGTACGATTAAATTGTGTACATCATACTATGTGGAACAATGAACACGTACCATGTGGTACAATGAACACGTACTGGGGTATACTCCGCACTGCTCCAGGATGTCACTGCCCTCTGCCTCAGCCTATTGACAGTTATAGGAGGATTTTGCAGGATTCAGGCAGTGGTCACCCCTCCTTAATAAAGTATCTTTATTTTTACAAATTTTGTATGTAACCTCTACCCTTTGAAATCCTGGGATCCTGTGTGCTAATTTAATGTGAGAATATCAAGTTGGCAACGGAAAAACTACATGTACATGTATACTGCTGACGTAATCATGTTATACAAAATGTATAGGCCTACCACTATACACGTATGTACATGTGTGTAGTACAAGATGCTATGTGAAAGTAGTGAAAAATAAAGAACCAGTGCTCACCGTGATTGATAGCCAAGCTTTCAGTGATACACCTTCTTCAGGGCTAAAAAAGGTGTAGTGTACACCAAAAGCTCGGCTATCGATCACGGTCGGCACTGCCGTGTCTTCTTTGCCGGCCGGTATTCTCACTACTTTTCACATTACATAGGCCTACATGTACGTAGACATACTGGTATATGTACATGTACATGGTAGTGTGTCATTCCCTAGTATTATTCCAATCTGCATTCACACACATGAAACTTGTCAGAACTTTTCAAAACCATTTTACAATGTAACCCTGCTGACAACACATGTAACCTGATCTAGACAATATCCTGCAGACACGCACATCATTTGTAAATCAATGTGCAGCTACCGGTATGTACATGTACATGTACATGTGTGTACGTGCAAAATTTCTTGGACCCATGTTTGTCTGAATATGATGTCAACATCAAGTTAAGCTACCGTGACATCATTTGTAGTTTCACTACAGAAATGACTCCAAGTTAAGTACTGTGTTTTTAATATTCTACACTGTATCATACTGCCTTTGAAAGTAAAATTAAGGAATAACAATGATCGAAAAACAGAAAATCCTTAACCCTTCCTCTCTGGCTGGTAAATTTAGCTATGCCGTCACAGCATCACATGCTTTAACTCAAGGTGATTGATATGCCAGCTGTACAAAATGTATTGCCAGTTACCTCTCTTGTCTGTTGATGGAATTTGACGAGTCACAGTGTTTACACGAATGTGATCCGACTGTTGTTTTTTTGACATACAGTACGTGCACCGCAGAGGAAGTGGAAGAAATTGTTGACTGTCTGTGAACTTTAATTACAGTAAGGGATGGACCCCGGCCGAATTCCATGGCTTTGCTTAACGTAAGCAGAGAATCATTGCTAAATGTAGCGTACTTGGGTAATATGGTATGCAATAACAGTTTGCATATCTCACTGGTAAACAAATCACGCTGGCTTGTACAATATGCATGTACCCGGTACATCCCATTACTAACAATTCTGAACTACCGGTACGTGCATTTAGTGCATTATTTCTCTGCCAGCACTAAGCACAGTATCAGGCCTTGAGCAGAGCACTAAAACTGCCCCCCACCAGTATCCAACCCTGGTTGAGAATTCCAAATTGAAGTTTCCATTTGAAGAAAAATGCTTTCCACATTATCCAATTATCATTCAACTTGAGTTGAGGGTAACCTTGTTTTCTCATAAATGTTGTAACTAAAAATGTAAGTATAGACTTTCATGACTATTGTTGGGGTGTTCACACGTATGTAAATGATGTTGGCCAGGTTTGACAAAGTTCTCTTGTACTTTTGCTGTCACTTTCAGTGGATGTATCTGGGGCAAGGGGGTAACGTTGTCGCTACACATTACTTTCAAGTCTAAGTTTCAAATTGATAATTTTTATTCAGAACTTCAATGCAGACGTGTGGGACACAATGAAAGGTGCATGCGACTCCTAAGTGTTTGGGTCTACCCTGGATAAATAAAAGAATACATCAATGGGTCTACCCTGGATAAATAAAAGAATACATCAATAAATAAATACATTATCCTGGCAGCCGGCCTAGTCAAACACATCCAGGGAAACCTTTAATGTATGTAAATTGTACAAGTGCGTGATGTACATATACCGGTACCGTATGTGCGATATGCACGAATACATGGAAAGCCGATACTCAGACAGGCCAGCTAATCTCCGCATTTCAAACCAAAACAAACAACAAGATATGACAGCCTCCAAAAGGTTCTGGATGCGAGCCAAAAAAGAAAAAGAAAAACCTGGGGGCCCAGGATATTGGCGGAACCAGCCTGCTGTCACGAGAGCTGGAATATGAAAACTTCCACCTGGATGTTATGAACTTCAACTTGCCCAGAATGAATTACTGGCGCTGGGGCTAAAGTTTAATGGCTGGACAGGTGGCAGTCAACAAGCTTGGGCAAGCATCTGTAACTGTTTTGTTACACGTTTTGGAATTCATGTCCTGTACATCTGCATTGTACAAATGATAAATGTGGCACATACCGGTACAAATGTATGAGCATGGATCACATTTGCACATTTCTGTTTGAAAGCATGACTGCTCATGGGACACATGAACAAAATTATACAGAGAAAACGGTATCTTTTGAATTTCAGAAATGGAAACAAAAACATAATATACACTGTAAGTGTGGTTTTTGTACTAATATGTACATCTTGAGTTGACTTCGTACTGTACCGGTACACATGTGTACTACATACAAACATTAAAAATAATTCCAAGACACATTTTAACTTCAGGCAATTCAAAGGTGCTGTTCTATGAATATGCATGTCATGAATATTTATTACATCAAGTAATAATGACTGGCATAATTAACAGCATCCTTCTCGGCAAGCACATGTACATGTACATGTACATGTACATAAACATGTGCATACATGAACATGTGCATGCATGTACATGTGCATACATGAACATGTGCATACATGAACATGTGCATACATGTACATGTACACATGTACATTTACGCAGGTCCACAGGTACACATTATGTATGTAAATTTACATACCCGGTACATGTATACAGCATACCTGTAAATGTGCATAGACTGTACATTTAACCAAGGTTGTTTTGTCTGGAGTCTGGATTTCCTTGGTATCGGTACCTTGAAAAAAAAGGACCGTTTTTTTTTCAAGACCAGGGAAATCCAATAAGGCAGGCAGCAAATGACTTGACTTATCTCTCAGCACATTGACCCTGGAGGGTCCTGTGTGTGACCTCATCCAAGTCATGTCTGGACACAGAGGAAGTGCCAAGTGCATAGAGTCGGCCACCCAGAACCACAGACGACCCAACACCAAACAGGCAAAACATGTATGATGTATCGATACACATATTGCACGATGTGCCATAGACCCTTTGTATTCAGCGCCATCTTTGAGGCAATTCAATGCACAAGAGGTCTTGTCATGCACATCCCTATGGAAACAAAAGCACACACCCCAAAGATGGCTACAATGCAAAGAGTCTATAGCTGTAGGGATGTTTGGCAGCATTTGAAATTTACAACACACAAAATGCAGGTGTCCACACATATATGGGTGCAGACCCGTAATTCCACCGGGTTGGGGAACAATGTGTGACATATGACCATATTAAGAAAAGCATGAATGCCTTGCTAGCAGTTGCTCGACATAATATTTGTTGTTGGGTGTTTCACTACTGCAGAAAGTTTGAAATCATTTCAATGTATTTTGCCAAAAATATGAGCAAAAAATGTCATTTTGGATGTAACATTGACACCGTGTCAGTGTTACATCCAAATATGACATTTGTACTTTTTTTTTTAAATTTCTGCGAAACATTACCCAAATTCACTTTGCGTACACAAAATACAAAACACAATAAGAAAAGCTTTTGTTACGGTAGTCAGGTATCAAATGGAGCAGATATGATAGCTTGGTTGTGTGGGTGTAAACCCAAATGTCACACTTCCATTGAGTGATTTTTATGGCTCAAATGGAAAGGTCGGGCATCCAAGATGCAGAAAGTTTCACACATTTTAACTCCAACGAAAAAGTGTTCAATAAAAGCTCACATAACAGGGTGTTCAAAAGCAACCCAGACACCCCTATGGCAAGACCTTGTACATTGTACAATATGCCAGTAGGTACATGTACAGTATAATTACGGTAATATACATGTACACTGCACGTGTACATGTACCGGTACATGTACTGTACTTACAATGGGCTATGTACATGTACATGTACATGTACATATTTTTGATCAGTTATTACAAGCGAGTGTTAACTGACTACAGTAATGACACAGGGTTGAAAGGTGGTGTACATGTACATGTACATGTACAGGTGTACATGTAATGTATACAGTTGAAGTCCAACCAGAAACTGACAGAAATCTCTCCAAAGTTTGTATTCCCAGGCTGCATTCGTCATAGGTACAAAATGTACATGTACGTTGTATGTAATGCTTAAAAATGATGTAGCCCCCTCCTGATTTGGCAGATGGACCGACATTTTCATTTCAACACACACACATTCAGTCGTGTATCAAACTCCAACCGTGGACGTCCTATTGTCCCTCTTTTGCTTGTACTTTAAACATTTAGGAAGACTCCCGTATGTTTTGTACACGATCCGAGAAACGCGGACGTACATGTATGCTGGAAATTGCGGACGATAGTGTTCTCTTTTGTTGTCTCCGTCATATTCGTCCACGGTTTAAATGCCTGAACACGCCCACGCACATTTCACAATAAACCAAAATGCACCTCAGCTCTAATGCATGGCACAAACAATCTTTTGAAGTGATGGAAGAAAAAGTCCCTAAATTGTGCAACTACAGCCTATTTCCAGTTACAATGTGTTTCTAACCACACGGAAAAAATGTGGAGAAATCCCACCTGCTTACAGCACACGAGGGCCTACATATTCAGGGAACTGTTTTACGATGTGCAGTCACGTTCGGCCGCAGACCGGTAGATGTCATGATACCGTTGCCGCATGCTCATGATAAGGTTTTACTACAAGAGAGCACAATGCACAATTGCAAATCCTCGCGGGTAAGAAGGGATTGTCACTCTATCCGACGCAGCAAATGTGGGCCGGTCAGATAAGAATGTATTATGAATGTATTAACGGCGGAGACGCGCACTCGTGTGTGCATGCACTGTGCCTACTTTAACCTTAACTCCCTTGGCATTTGCTGGGATCCTGATCCCTCTAAACTCCAATGCTGTGTAGGAACTTATTTGCAAGTTCTTTGTACACTTCAGTACTTTTCAGGGGATCTAATCACATGTACAAGTAAATGGGATAGTGGCAATTAAGCATTACATTTCTCAATCCGTACAAAACCTCCTGATGGGTTTTGAAAGTTCTAGGATTGTTGAGACTTACATGAATGGGGCTCCTTCCTCAATCCTACAAAATTCTCCAAAATCTTCAGGTGGGTTTTGAAGGATGGGGGAATGTTAAGGTTGATTTTTATCATGAGGATCCTTCCTCATTCCTACAAAATCCTCCGAAAGCGCCTGGTGGGTTTTGAAAGATCTAGGACTGTTAAAGCGTTATTTGGGTCTTTTCTCAATCCTTCAAAATCCTTCAAAATTCTCCAAAATCTTCAGGTGGGTCTGAAAGATCTGGCAAATTCAAGGGTTGATCCCTTATCGAGTTGATCTTTATTGAGTTGATCTTTATCTTGTAGATTCTTCCTCAATCCTACAAAATCCTCCAAAACCGCATGGCGGGTTTTGAAAGATCTAGGATTGTTAAAGAGTTATTTGGATCCTTCCACAGTCCTTCAAAATCATCCAAAATCTTCTGGTGGGTCTGAAAGATCTGGGAATTCAAGGGTTGATCCATTATCGAGTTGATCTATATCTTGTAGATCCTTCCTCAATCCTCCAAAATCTTCTGGTGGGTTTAGGAGGATCTGGGGATGTTAGAGTTAAAAAGTTTTCATGGGGATGACGGAAATTCTCACCTGATAGAGCCACATGGTGTATACTCTGCTGTTGCCAAACCCTGGCCTTTGTTTTACTGCGTGTCTGGTATGGTATCTAGTGGGGGGGGAAAAGAACACATGAAAGAGAAAACAGGAAAGAGTTAAATCAGAGCTATTTTTTAAAGTATTAAAGTTTAATGTTGTACAGACCTTACATGTAAAGGTACTCCACCAAGAAAGAGGGGCCAATGGAACTGCTCATTGCAGAAATTTGCTAAGCACGAAACAAAATGTGCTTAGCAAAATAACCAGGTTACCAGCCAAATTATAATTCAATATACTGCTTGTGACTGGTCCTCGGCTAAAAACTTGCTTAGCGGCATTTCCAGCTTAGCAGCTGCATGAAATTGAGCCTTAACTGGTTGCTTGATGAGGAAATGACATGTACATGTATGCACATAAACGCATTTACTTTTCTTTCTTTTTTGGTGGGGGCGGGGGCGGGGTTTAGCATGTTATTCCTCCATGGTACGAGTGTATACAAACGTGAAATTGCACAGGTTGTTTCAGGAGGAAATGACATCAAATACATGAGCATTTCATGGTTGTTTGGGGTTTTTTTTTGGGGGGGGGGGTTTTAACATGTTATTCCTCCATAGTCGAAGTATACAAGCATGAAATTTGCTAATAAACATTCTACTGTACATGTGTATATGTACATGTACTGGTGTATGTTGCATCTGTTTTTAGTTGCCATGTGGTCCTCAAGGTTGTCTGAGACAATGTCATTACCAACTCATGCGCGTCGACACTTTTATGCAATTTTTCGTTCAGGCTTTGAATAAGCAACGCTGTTTCAAAAGTTGCTAAAATTTGCTAATAAACATACATGTACATGTAAATATTCATGTTGCATCTCTTTTTAGTTGCCATGTGGTCCTCAAGGTTGTCTGAGACAATGTCATTACCAACTCATGCGCGTCGACACTTTTATGAAATTTTTCGTTCAGGCTTTGAATAAGCAACGCTGTTTCAAAAGTTGCTAAAATTTGCTAATAAACATACATATACATACATGTACATGTATGTAAATGTCATGTTGCATCTCGTTTTAGTTGCCATGTGGTTCTCAAGGTTGTCTGAGACAATGTCATAACCAACTCATGCGCGTCGACACTTTTTATGAATTTTTTCGTTCGGGCTTTGAATAAGCAATGCTGTTCCAAAAGTTGCTAAAATTTGCTAATAAACATACATGTATGTACGTATGTAAATGTCATGTTGCATTTCGTTTTAGTTGCCATGTGGTTCTCAAGGTTGTCTGAGACAATGTCATTACCAACTCATGCGCGTCAACATTTTTTTATGAAAGTTTTTGTTCAGGCTTTGAATAAGCAACGCTGTTTCAAAAGCAAACTCTTTTGATAACGAAACAGAACAGGTGCAAGATTTCCATTCTTCCTGGTAAAAAAAAAAAAATGCATGCAGCTTGCCAACATGTGTTTTTGTGGTTTTCATTTCTTTCAAACGTTTACCCAACACCACACATTTTACCCGTGAAGAGAAAGAATCAAAGTTCTGCTTGAACCAGCGCTACTCGTAAATTTACTTGCGGTGATGAAGATTCAGTGAAACAGTTTCAGTCCAGTGGTTTTCCCTGTTCAGTTTTCAATCCAAAAACCACAAAAAAAAAATTCCTGACATCCTATCCTGCCATTCCTACGTAAGAAGGTTTGCAATTTGAACCAAATATGTGTGACTTAAATAAAGACTAGCGTTCTGATGCCTTGATTTTCGAGGACCAAACATTTTGTAACCCAAATTCCTTTGCACTGATCATTACATAAAAAAGTGCGAATTTAAAGATACAGAATATGTGTAAAGGTGTTTCGGAGCCCCAAACTGGGCATTCTAGATGAAAGGGCTTAGCCTTTAAAGATTTCAATCCCCCCAAAAAACAAAATTTTTTAAAAATATAAAAAATATGACCTCAGTGTATGAACCTGTATGTGTAACAGTATACTATGTACATGTACTGTAGTTCGTAATTTAAACCAAATCCAAATATCGTCAGGAAATCTGTTTAGATTGCACATGTTCATGTGCATGAACATGAACACACAGTACCTTTTACATGCGTGTATTGTACATGGGCACATGTTTTAAGCTTGAAGGCACAGGACTGTGTTTTTTTTTCTCTCCATCTCCTATATCAGACTCCAGCATTATTGATTCAGACGGTATGGCCTCCCTAGCTGACTTCCTGGGGATCAATACCGCCTTTTTACTTTGGCATGGACCCTTCCCTTTAAACTTTGCCTTTCTCTCTCCTAGCTGGCACACAGGCTTGGGACCAAATTATGCAATTTGTTGGGAGATCTATAAAGGCTTTAGTTACTGTGGCCTTTTCACTGAAACTCTCGACACTGTTTACTGCACCAGTCAATCTGTGTACAGGGTGTCATTTGAACATACGTGATGTGCATGTACATGTAATTGTACATTGTACATTGTCTTTGTACCGGTACATTGCTTTAGTTCATGTACTTTAACTTCCGTTCGGTTGGCAAGGGTTAGTGTACCAAAAGTTCACGAAGGAAGGGATGTTTACAGAGAAACTATTTACGTGCCCAGAAACATTATGAGGCAAGGGTCTCGATGCTCACCATGCAGAAGGCACACATATATACAGTGTATTGAAAAATAGGAATTTTACCCCAAACCTGCTCAGTCCAACAGGATCCAACTATTTTACACTTCCGTTGGATCCTGTTGGATTGAGCAGTAAACATCGTATATACTCCTGTTGAAATCTGTTGGATTCAGCAGGCAACAGAACACATTCATAGTGGGATTCTGTTGGCTGGTAAATAACGCCAAGTTGGACTCTGTTCGATTCAGCGGGAAACAGAAGAATAAGGCACGGTTGGATTCTGTTGGATTGAGCACGCCAGTCATTTTCAGGTACCCACAACTTGGGATGTTGGATTGTGTTGGACTGCGTTGGATTGAGCACTTATTATCTGTTAAACTCTTTGAAGTGTAGACCCAGTTTTGACTGGCAGCTGGCTCTGTGCATGTATCCTCGCCTTTGCCTTGGGTAACAATTGTCACCTCGGTGGAACAAAAAACGTGGACCACGTCAACGCAGACAACAAATGTACAGCGCACATCACACACACATTGTGCACACATAAAAGAAACTATGCTTTTTGCGTGTCTTCTCTGTTATCACATTAACAATCAGTCGGCAGTTTATTTCAAATTCTATTCCTCAGTTTCACAGGCGATGAGCTGCCCGTTTGGTCCAGTGGAGACGAAACGATTGTCCACTTTTTTTTAATTAGTCATCACGCCCTATTTAACCACCTGCATGTTCCAGCAGCAGCTGAGGGACACCGCACCCAAGCAACTGCAAAAAGAACTCAACACCCTTCAAACAAACCTTCCCAAGTAATTTGAAAGAGGATAAAAGTGCAAGCGGACAGGAAGTTCACATCATATCAAGGTTGAAACTAGACCGATTCAAGATTACATTTTGAAGAAAAAACAAAAAGCCAAAAAAAAAATCCAATGTGGGATTGATTGGATGGTGTCTGATATGTTCCTAATACTCAATGGAAAAACTTCAGAGGACTTTTGTGATCAGAATATGATATGTCAAGCTTGGCTCATCTCATCTTTTCAATGTTTTCAACAGAAATGTTTCGTTTTACTTTTACAGTACAAACAATGTTTACATGCTTTTATTTGCACAATACTGTGCTCCCTAAATGTTCTGTATCTGCTGCACAATTCTTAATTCAATCAGACAATTTGAAGGATGGATGCATACGTGCGTCATTCCACAAGTTTTGGGTCCAAACGTGTGACAATTTTCCATGCTACCGGTAGTGTCATTAAAATTGACCTCAAACTGTTTTTCTTTTCTTTGACAGGCGCTTTGCTTTCACTCATGGAGATAGACGGCATTAAATCATGTGTCCTGAATTTACAAAATCTTATATTAGATGTACATGCACATGTAACAGGGACATGGAAAAAAAATTGGACCCCAAAATTTATGGAATGGCCCATGTATCAATCAGTCAAATATTATTTGAGGTACATTTTGTAAACATCGTGTGGGACAAAACAAAAACATGTCAGAGATATTTGTTATTTGTGCCTTTTGGGTTTTTTCGGGGAAAGGGAGCATCTTCTTACAAACTTCATCAAAATGACACAGGGAGCTCATGTTCCACGACCGCGAGGTCTACCGTACACGTGATGCGCACCAATCTCCACTGTAGGATAGCCATGACCGCGTACGGTATTTTAAAAAAAACACCAAATGCGAGGTGACTGCTTTCGGACAATCTGCCAACTCGCATCCTCGGAAAAGATTGGATTTTCGGGCAAATGTCCGGCGAGTGATTGTCGGCTCTGTTCGGCAAACGGCGCAGGAAATAAATTGGGCGACGGAATGTGCGTTCACACAGGTAGCCGACGGTGGTCAGGGCATCCAATTCCATGCTCGTCAATATCTATAATTCATCACTTCCAAGTGGAAAGTGTAAAATTTCTCTCCGGGCGGGATGCCGAGCGGTATAAAAAGGTGGCGTTGAGAGCCAGAATTTTGGTCCGGATGTTTCCCAGGCAAGAATTGCTGTGTGGTAATATTGTCCATTTTTTCTTTTTCTTATAAAACTATCCTTGGAGCGAGAACACGGTCAGTTGTCAGCGTTCACACCTGACGGAATGTGTCCCGCCGTGATTAATGAATAAATGAGGAAAGATGCCGAATGCTGCGACAGCCTGTGCATTATTCAAGTTTGTGATTGCCTTTGCACTATTCGTCACTCGCCACAAGTTTGCCAAGTCCATTGACACAAGATTTTGTCATTCTTAAAGGTTCCTCCGAGCGCTTGCTGTTTAGTGAATATGAGAACATGATACAGTTTTAAAGGGAATACTTGGTTAAACTTGTAATTCTCATAATTCTCATACTGCAATATCCTTCATGCAAGTTGTCTTCTATAAAATATCTAACTTCAGTTTGCACAATAGGCTGGATGAAAATTTAATCACATTAATTTCAAAATATCACTTCTTCATGATCCAGACCCATTTTTCAAGTGCCACTTTTTGATAGTCTTTCCACGTCGATTTGTAAAAGGAAGCTTTTGCAAAGAAGCTGGAACTAAAGCGTCATTAACCTTTGACCTTTAATAGATGTTTCGTCTTTGCATCATTTTCCTGACTTTGGTCAAGGACCCTATGATCCAAAGATGGCCTTGTTCGTATTTAAGTCATAGCCCTTGAAATGCAGAGCTTGAAAGTCTCAAGCCAATGCCATACTGACCATAATTACCCTACTGAATCTGTGCATGTACCGGTAGGCCTATGTACATGTATCAAGGTGGAGATATTTATGACTCTTTTTAAAATCTTAGTTGGTTTTTTTTAATGAGAAGTTGAAAAATGGAGCATGTTCACTATGAAGTCCGTGCAAGAAGAGTAGGCCTATATCATGCTTTGTGATCTTTTATAAGAGCTTAGTGTGTGGGAAACATTACACTGTACTGCGAGGTACCGGTACATTAGCCCTAACCCCGTAATACATACATGTAGTTCCCCAAGTCTACCACAACAAAATCCAACAGAGTCCTACGGTTACTCATATGAGTTTCCTGCTCAATCCAACACAGTCCCACACAACCCAACTTGCCAAGTTGTTGGGTACCTGAAAATATAAAATGACTGGCATACTCAATTTGTGCGCTGTAACTGTAATTGACCAGCTAAACTCAGCTTGCCTGTCTTTTTCTCCAGCTGTTTTGCAATGGACTTAATTGATCAAAATCAGCACTGCTCTTGGCATTTGAATTTCTCAACTTAGACCTTCACTTAAACACAGTTGCCACGGGGCCGACGGATGATTTATGTTCAAAAGTGGCCCCAGCGTGACCTTTCGCGATCGCACATGAAGCACATGAGTGACGCTCATTTGATTGTTCACAAATAGCCAATTGATGAATAAATGCACACATTAATTACAACAACAAATCAAATTGCCAGGGTGAACAATAGTATCGATTTAACATGTGTTTACAAGGAAAGATTGTTGATTAAGAAACTGACAAACTGGTAATACGATAGCAGGATGGGCGTCATGCGTCCATACATGTGTTACTAATGTACCGTACATGTACGTGACCTCAGAACAGCGTTTCATCTTGGGACACATGTAGTATAATTAATTTGCAGGTCATGGACCAGGTCAAATTGTAACATGTTCAAGTGAATATATGCACACATAACACTGTAATGGGCTGTACAAATATGTACACGTATTTTATACATCAATGTAAATTATGTTTGATGTACACATGTGTATGTATATGACATTTGATACATCCATGTACAGTCCAAGTTCAATATAAAGCCTTCGATTTGGTAAGTTGGGTTTTTTTTTACAAAGGATGTTATCAAACGGTTGCGTACTTTCAAATTCAACACCGAAACCTGTTTTGAAATTCAAGATGGCTGTTGGATAAAGAAATGCACATTATGCATGTATACTATGTACAAATGTGCAAGATGTTTCCATTTGATTGCTTTGTCTGAAGTTCCCGTAACTGCAAACATTGACGCTAGTTAGTTTACAGACACAGTTACAACATTTTCTTTATTACATGTACCGGTACATTTAAACATTTATTGCCTTTTTCTTCAAATTTTATAAATCTATGCTTTTCTCCTCCATGACGTTTCCGGTGGTGCCTCATTTTTAAATCCATTGTACGGTGAGTGAAATGAATGATGGATGAACACTGAAGCCGCCCTTTTTTTTATGTGCCGGTGAATTTCGCCCCTGGATCCCGCCATCTGGAACAATATCCCAATCCGTCATGTCACCGCTATCAATAATCTATTTAATACCGTCGTAATAATACCACACCTCGCATGGCTGCGCTGCACGAGCGTCAACCGTTAAAGCTGCAACATTCATGTTCCTGTGAGCAAACAGGGCTTGCCAATGTTCCGGGACGGGCTTTGTTTTTAACTGGTAGACAACGCAAATAAAGGATTCTCTGATAAGCGGGCGCCTTTAATCTATACACACCTGTCGAAAGCTAAATTGAAGTAGGCAGGTGCAATAATGTAAATTGTAAACATGAATGTAAATGTATACATGCATGTATTAGGAATTATATCGTCAATTTTTGGAAAAAAGTTCTGAAAATTGGATGACAGGTCTAGACATGACAGGATAAGATGCATTTCTTTCTTATACTACATGTATGATAGTGTCTTTCTCAAAAAGTCTGATTTCGGACAAACTTCCGAAAAAAAATCACATGGTTGATGTTATCTACACTTCAGAGCAGTGATGTAGTGCCTTGATGCTGGGCCTTGGCCTTAAGGCTGCCTTAAGGCTGGATTTTAGGGCCTTGGCCTTGGCCTTGGCCTTGAGGGTTCAGGGCCTTGCAATTTTGAGTCAAGGCTCTTCAAGGCCCATAGATTTTTGCATTTTCCAGATAAATCTATTCGAAATTTTGCTGTTACCATTTTGTATTACCATGGAGAAGGGAAGCACCCTATAGATTTGTGTGTTGGGCACACTTCCACTTTTATAGCATCACATTTTGTTACCATTGTAGTAGATTTGCTGCAAAAATATTATGAGATGATCACTTTAATTGCATATAACTATGGAACAGATCTGATTGGTTGTCTATGTCTCCTGATAAGTGCTAAAGATTTGCATGCATCTGTTTTAGATAATGCTGATATTTCTGACCATGTTGGAGAATTGTGTGTCAATATAGAAGTAAATCATTATTTTGTTTAGTTAAACCATATTGAAGACCTGAACTTATACTTTTATCATACAGTGCAGTCATAAGAAATGTTGTTCTTCGTAACGAGCAATTCGTGATGATAAGGGGCGGATCAGGGGGGCCAAAAGGCCCCCCCCCCAAAAAAAAAAAACCAACATTTTTTTTAATGTGGATCCGCCCTGCGTGATGATGTGTTACCATGTGTATAATTAGTTCTATATCAGTGGTCCTTCAGAGACATATCACAAGTGAAATGAAATTAAACTACATAATAACTGGTCCGAATGCTCCAAAATCATGGTGACATGTTTGCTAAATAACCCTGTTTCCTTTGGATTCGCAAATTGCAAATGTCTGTACCGAGCAGGGACCAATTTTCCCAAAGCTGCCAAGCAGAATTTATTGCTTAGCAAATTCATGTGTTGAGCAGAAATCAGCATCACAAATGACATACATTGTATGATATTTTGGCTGGTAACCCGTTTCTGCTTAGCAAATACGATTTGTGCTTAGCAAAACTTCCGTGCTTAGCAGCTGCATGAAGCTGGCCACCGACGCGGGATTCTGTAGGATTTGGGGGCAATTAGTGGTTAAAAAGTCTCAAATGCAAATTGGTTACTTACTATATCTGCAAACTTCACATCGTCCAGCGACTGATTCTGCAGCTTTTCCGTGATCACCGTCACCATGTTACATGCGGCAAAGTTGATGCGGCCGGCAACAAGAATATCGACGAGTCCAGACACCGGTTTGGCAGGCGCGCCGGGCAGACAACAATCCCTGCTAAACATGTACAAAACAAATCAGCTGACGCCAACTCCAAACAAACAGGCCACCAAAAAATACAGGAGGAGTGTTAGGTGCGCCGGCAGTGGGCGATGCGGGCCCTGTGGTCACCCAGAGGAGTTTCCATGAGGAAAAACCAACCCTTGGGAGTTTTAAAGAACAATCCAGGCTATCCGAGGCAGGCTCTCTTAGCTGCAGCGACTTGAGCCACTGGTGCAGACAGCTGCGTGAAGCTCTGGGACCCCACCTTCTACTGCCTCATCCCCTGGTAAAGAATGGAGAAAGAAAGAATTGTCCAGTTAGTCTGGGTAAATAGTTCTTGGCAAAGGGGTCACAATCTCACCCACGTTTAAGTCCTGATACAGCCTGTGTTTTGTTAAGTCACCCGTGCTTGCCCAGCTGTATGCATGCTGAGATAAAATGCCTTAGCCCAGAAAGTATCCTTTTGTATTCCACTAAAACCACAATTCAACAATTTTTGCCAACTGTTCAATTTACACGAGCGATGAGAATTAAAAGGAAACATCAGAATTTCTTATTTGCTGCCATTTTCCTGTCAATATAACTTTAGGCAGTTTGTACCAGTTCAACTTCGGGTTATTCTTTCAGCTATACAGAGAACAATCACGAAGCAAGTCTCGTAGAGCTGGTCCCAGAGTGCACATGTTTCTCTTCAATCGATTCAGAAAGGTTTGTTCATCGGAAGTCTCTCATGCATGAGGCCTACACAATGGGCAGGATTTAGCCTGGATTCAGTGGCATTTACAGGGTGATCCTGTATTTCAAACTTTTGGGCCAAGGCGAGACTTAGACAAGTATAATTCCCAAGTGGTGGTCAGTGAGTTGGGCACTCTATATGGTTTTATATGCACAGGTGCATGTAACTTTGGCTCTGTACATGTAAAATTGTGCCTGTGCATGCAACATTTTTCTGTTTTTCAGCCCAATTTCAAGGAAAAAATCTCAGTTGTGCATGTAACTTTGATTTTCTAAATCAACCCCTCTCTGGGACTAGCAAAACAGTAAAATTACTGCAAAATTTGGGTCATCTTAGTTTTAAATGAAAACCAACCCCAAAGCAACTGGCATCTTTGAACTGGACACCAGGAGCAGTGAATGAACAAAAAATAAACAAGTACTGGTAAGATTGATCAAATGGGAGTTTTTGAAATAGCCCGTTTGAAGTTGACCCTGTTTGTTTAGAGCACTTATCTAGACCACAATAATAGACAAGTGCCTGCAGCTGGCATTCTACACTGGCAGAGAGAGAAAGAAAGTAAGCGACAGAGCGTTTGGATATTTATGACACCAATGATCAAGAACTCATTGGACACGGCAAATGACCATGACTTGATTCATCGAGAGTCTGAAGTGTCCTGACAAAGGGCGGAAGCAAAAGTTTTGGTGGTTTTTTTTTTTCATTTAACGATATCAAGAACTCACTCATCTACAAAATTTATTTGCAAAACAACTTTTATACAGGCTTTATACTGTATGGTCATATGGATTTAGAAAGGAAAGATTATCGCATTTCTGGAAACCGAACTACATGTATGTGTATACCGGTATATGACCCCTCATTTGGGATGTCCACAGTGTTGCTCTTCAAAACAGCAGTATTCCATTGTACAGCTTTAAAGAAGCCGTGCTTTATCCGGACTTTACCACTTTAACATTTCAACAGTACAATTCATCACAGAGAAAGCAAACATGAGAATTCCGCACAGTGCAGTTCCCATCTCCACGGCCGAGCTCTGTTTGAACACTCAGGCAAGACTTGAATAACCATAAACCCAGGATAAATCCAATTTTTTTTTTTTTTTTCATTATTTTTTTTTAGCAGACGTCCATGGGAAGTGTGTGGGCAGCTAGCTAGCAGGGAAACACAGATCCATGGGATCGACACGGCCCCCAAAACCTTTGTCCCCCGTTGTCGAGTGCAGCCTGCACACACGGGCCTCTCAAGCATATTTGTTCTGCATGCTTGCATGACCTGTGCACTGCTAGGCTCAACTGCAAGCTGTAAAGGGGATAATACGGCCCTATTTTCCTTTCCAAGCACCCCGTTATTCCGGTTAACAAAAAAAGCTTTTCAGCGGCTCTTTGCAGCCCATTAGGTGAAGACTAAGAGCAATGGCATAACCAGCTGCACCAATATTTCATTTTGTATTTGAACAATGATAACCGGTCTCCTGTCCTGTCCCTGCACGGCCAAACGCAGGACTCTTAACAATAATAACACACACGTTTTCTTATCTTCTCCTTTTTTTTCAAAAAAAAAAAAGAAGTTCTGCTGTGTCAGTGACAGACTAATTTAACTTAAACCAGTTTTGCTTTATATGTGTTCTAGTCTGAGTCCTGAAGAAGAGCGGTTTTACTGTCTCGAAACGTAGATTAAACCCACATTTCTAGCCAGCAATGCATTGGTTCTGTGTCATCCTCTCTTTCTTGCTGTACAAGTCTTACAGGGAATATTCTTCTGAATGTTCCATTTGAAATTGTTTGGTTGGAAAAGGCAGTTAGGGAATTAAACTACAAAATCCCCCTTGCCTTGTCAATGGTTTTTCAAAGCGTGCTTGGATGTCAAAGCAATTCCAAATTTGTGCCCAAACACTTGTAAAATGATATCAACCAATATCCATTATAGCACTTCACATCGATGCCCATAGGACGACACACTACTGGTGCAACGATCTTTCTGACGGCTGTTAGATATTAAACTTGACATCAGAAAGTGCTGTAAGTGTAATGTAACAAAATTCGCCATCAAATCAGTGCCGTATGTTCCTTCCAATCCAAATTCTCATACATCACAAAAGGCAGCACTTGCATAGTACTGTCTACATCGCCAAAGCAGCACTAAACATCTGCTCGAGTAGGCCATTGAAATTTTAAAGGAAATACAAGTTTTTATACAACCCTTTGTTCATTTGCAACTAGGCTGCAATTCAAATCTTGTTTATGGTCACAATTCAGTTTATCAGCATTTTTTTTTTTTTTTTTTTAACACAACGTTTAGTTTTTGTCCAAAATGGGTATATCGGTTGCTCACTTGGGTCTGTGTTATTTTTGTATCCACTCCAAAATCCCCCGCGCAGGAAAGAAAAGTACAAAGGTATTATGGTCACACTTTTCTTAAGTCCTACCCTCAAGCGTCCAGGTTTAGCCCTGGCCACAAAACCTCACCACACTCCCAGCTGCAACCAGAGTGACCCTTTAATCCAGTGAGGATGCAACCGAAGTCCTAAAAACAGCAACATGACCTGGACAATGCCAGGATTTCTAATTTTTTTTAATTTTTTTTTTGCAAACACATTTGTGCACAGCAAACAAATATTGCCGAGTTGCTGGCTGGGTGTGTTGGGGCCAAATCAAGAAGGCCACTCGACTGGTACCCGGTACTAACATGTGTGCAAGCAGTGTGTGCGTCATATGCTTTGTTACAATTATCACAGCTTGGTGTACAGTAGATAGGCCAAGGGTTTAAACGGTAATTGTGTGCACACATTATGAAACTGTGGCATTTGCAATGTATGCATATTATAAGCCACTGGTTGACACTAACAGATTCTGTAGTCTGTACATGTACGTATCTCTCCTTAAAGTTTGATATCTCCCTCACAGTATCAATGTTATTGCTATATCATTTGGATGAAAATTTCATTTGGATGAAAATATTCTTCATTTCTGCAATTTCTGGAATTCCAGCAGCCTTCATGCTGCCAAACTCTAAATCCATACTTTCTTAGGCATACAGTACATGTGTTCGTCGTGAAGGATTATGCTTCTTAAATATGCAACAAGAGAAAGTCAGACATAAGCTGTGCACGAACCTTTGTCAACACAGAAGACAGTGGCATGAATCAATAACACGTGTGTGTATTACCTTGATGTTAAATTAACATGACAAAACTGTGTTTTTCCATGGGTGCTACCATACATCTATGTGTGTCTTGGCAATACATTGTGGGTTTTTTTGGAAAGCTTTCCATATACGAAGTTCACTCAACACCCTGTGTACAAACCCTATGAGATTGGACTGAAAAATTCGAAGTGTTTTCTAAGAAAATGCTTGTATTTCCTCACTGCTCAAATTGACTTTGATGACATGAAATTGCTATCTGGGGGCTTGTTAGTCAATACAGAAGAAAATTAGTGAACTTTGTATATGGAAATCTTTCCGTTTTTTTTTTATGTGAAAAAAAAACTTTCACCTTTCATGTCGTCATAAAAGTATGCGTGTACATGCCAACACGTCTGCAGATTTGTGCAGTGTTGGTCATAGTATGGTACACGTTCATATGAATGTGTACCATACTATGACCTACATATACATACATGTACATGTACATGTACATGATGTACTTGTACAGGTAAATTAACATTGTGACCAATGTTTTTCATGATTTACATGTATATTTATAAGCAAGCAATTTAAATATAAAGACTTGTCAATGTAAAAAGTATGTAACGAAGCAATTCTGTTGGGTCCTTTGGAAAACTGTCATGTGAGTATGCGGATAAGCAAGGGGTTGGGTATTAGAGCTCTGTGTGATCTATCAGGTAGACTGGACACACTATGTATGCATGCACACTGTAGCCCTGTATCAATCCTTTGTACCTGCACTAGTGTAAAACTCCATGGGTTTAATATGCGGGGACCATGGTGGTATGGTACAATACAATATGACTGGCTACTGCAGTTGTGCAGGGTGTGTTTTGTGTATACATGAAAGTACATGTACATGTGTATTGATCTGATAAAAGGAATACACAAAGTACATGTAGTTTGACATGGCCATACAACTATTTGGTTCATGCAATAATCGTACCCAACGAAAAATGCTAATTTAAAACTAGTAATAGCAATACAGACATAAATTCACCAAAAAAAAGGAAACTCCTAAATTCAGAAGACTTTGTACGGTGATTTTCAATTTTGAATGGCAGAAATGAGAATTAAAAAAAGAGGAAATCAGCTGATCCGAGGAAAAGTTGCATGCCTGTAACACTGGAACATTTCCCCAGACTGTGTAGACTTTCTAAAATTCTAGGCACAGGTTGAAACAAACATTAAATGTGGTAAACGCATGACAGATGGCAACATATACAACACATTAAAATGTGCTTCTTGAAGCTTGCTGAGTGCTTCTTGAAGCTTGCTGAGTTGGCACTAACGTAAATCTAAGTACCGGTACACGTAGGTCTATTTCTTGATCCTGAAATTACCTGGAAGTGTGAACCGGGTGGAAATGATTGTCGGATTTGTGAAAAAAAGGGCTCCGAAATCTCTAAGGAGGGATCTATGTAAAAAGGACAAATGATAAGGTTGGGATTGTGTAGTATTGACTGTCACATGTCGTAACATTGTCGTAACAATGTCAATGTTCAAAAATAAAAACAAATCAAATCAACAAAACTTCATAAAGTCTTTAATAATCTAATAAAAGTAATATTGTGGTGTTAGAACTGTTACAGTTATACTCATCGTGTTATCATACACTTACGATAATACACTTGAGTATTTGAGGAAGTTTGAAACTTGTCAAGGCAGCTTCCATGCACTAATTAACTGATAACACCCCCCCCCCTCCACTACTCTCTAGCCCCTCCCAAAATAACTACCCATGCCATCAGAAGTCAGTGTGGCTAGTTGTAATGTAAAGCTCAAAATAAATTCAAACCATGATTAGTAAAGTAACTATCTTCGTCAGGCTAGGTCAATCCTAACTGATTATTTCATGAATCTGACCAATAAGCATACTACAACACCAAGACTGAAACACAAAGGGGAAAAGCCTACGCTATGGGCTGACAAGGGAAAGTTGACATGGAAATTTTCAACCCAGCTAAAAAAATATCAACACAACAGAAAACATCATTTCTTGCATTCAGCCCAAACCTACACGGACCACCAAAGCCAGCTTCAAACAATCACTAAAATGTTATATCAGTATTTAACAGGAAAGAATTGTAAAAACAGAAGAATTAACGAAGTTTACCTCCATTTTGTCAGTTCTTGCCATTTTCAGTTGACCTGTTCCTTGCACGATATCCAAGCGGCAAGTGGCCAGCAAGCAGTGCATGCAGTGCAGTGTGCAGTGTGTACGCGCTGTGCGTATTGCATGCACAGCATTCATTCGCAGTGCAGCTGCATACAATGTATGAATGGACGTCCCAGGACTTTTGGACTACAAATTATAAATAACCCAACAGTCTGTGAAAAGTACTTAATTTGTGTGAGAGAAAACGTGTTAAAACCAACAACCTGGTACTGAAGATGTACTAAAAAGTAATCTCAATAAATGCTTGGCTTAAAAATTAAAAAAAGGACACGTTGAAGTTCATTTTCCTTGAAAATAAGCAATGCCTCTCCAAATTTTATAGGAGAATTCCCCTATTTCACAATGGTCGTGCCTCTAGAAAATGACGTCAGAATTGTGGTCCAATGATTTAACGTGTTGTGAGATCCGTGCCATACTTTTACTTTGAAGTGCGCTCCATAATTTATTGCGTTATTTTAAATGTCGATCGGCAGTAAATACTGGAAGTGGTGCGGTTATGTTTATGATTAATTAAGAATTACATTTTAAAAAATTATTTTAATCAAAACAAAATTCACATGTAGATGAACTTGAAAAGGATGTATTGCAGATACTTTTTTTTGGGGGGGGGGGGACATGGGCGTCGCGAGGGGGGGGGGCCAAGGGGGGCCTTGCCCCCCCCCGGAAAAGCAAAAAAAAAAAAAAAAGAGGCGCGAAGACAAAGTGGTGTAAATTTAATGAGTTGGGGGGGGGCAAAATGTCCCTGCCCCCCTCTAAAACTGATAAATCAAGAATGTGTTGAAAAATACAAGCATTTTTTGGCAAACATTTTTTTTGCCCCCTCTAGAAAAAAATCCTGGCGACGCCCATTGGGGGAGGGGGTTATGTAATTAATTAATTTATCTTTTTTTTCTAATTTTTTCGTATTTTTCATGATTTGATAAGAACCACAATTAATCCAAAACATGAAATTTGTAACATAAATGACAAAGCCAAATTTGTCTCATTCGGAAGATGTCTAACCCGTATCTATACTACGGTGCGGTGCTTTGGAAAGACTAGCAAGGGAGACACATACAAATGGGATTACCATAAAAAAAACAAGTTCATCTCCAAAATATAACTTATCACTGTATTATTCAAAGCAGTAATAGCCCAGCCGGTAAACCAATATCTTTTTTTTTTAAAGATACTTGCCCTACTTGTGTGGCATTTGAAGAGCGCCCTCGTAATTTAAAGTGGTTCCCCCCTCTCCCTATTCAAAGAAACCCCACGCAAGGCATTCATGAAGTTATAAAAAGGTTTAAACTACCTCCGCCTCATAACAGACAAATTATGCAGGAGAGTTGGATGTCTTCAAAATGATGGAAAATAAGTTAAACTGAGGCCGGGCAACTTCCTGGAGATCAGGAAACGTAGCACAGGCGTGCGAGCGCCCTCTACTATTCGAATTTTGCTCCTCTTCAAAAATGCTGGTGCTTCTTCAAAAGAGGGCGTACTGCAGCCTAAGAAGGGCGTTTTTTCCTCATCATACTATCAGCGTGTTCGAAAACAACTGGGCGGCGGAACGAGGGGGGGGGGAGCACTTGCTTCCCCCAGATTTTCCCAGGCCAACAAAAGTACCCCTAAACTCGCGGTCATCAATGTGCCCCCTAGAGATGAAAACAAAACTCCCCCCCCCCAAATGCACACATGAAAGCATTATGATCGCGCATAAATTGTCTCCTCTCTTGTGTAATGCAAAAGTGCCCCTCAAAACACAAATACCCCTCGCGCATTGGAACGAGATTGTGAACCTTCTCGAGATGGAAAACTATCCCTCAAAAGCACAAATTCCCTTCTCGCAATAACAAAATAATTGTGCCCCTCTCGAGATGGGACATTGGCCATCAAAAAATAGTGCTCCTCTCGCGATTACTTATCAAGACCTAAAACAGACTTTCCTCCAAACAACTTAAATACAAATTTATTTAACTATAATAATATAAACTATTGAAACTAGTGGATGACTTTCAAGGAAATTGAGGGATTGTATTTATTTTTCATTTCCTTTTTGACACTTAGGGCCTACAGCAACTAGTTTGAAGATATTTTTGCAAATATCACACACAATCACGTAACACCTTCAGTGCAACTTGACAAATAAAACGATTTCAACAATTTTACATCAATACAAAATTTAGAGCACATCTAACACTCGTAACGGCTACACAATTATATTTTAGATTTTCCAGAAACAATAGGGCACTGAACATAATTCGTATAGAGGATCAACTCTTACGAGACGCAACATCATTATAATACACACAATTCTGAGTAAGCTCTGTGTTAAACTAAACTACGAATACAACCAATCAGAAGCTGGCAAACATATTATTTTTTTTTTAGGTAAGCTGAATAAAACCTACACAAACTCCCCCAAAAACACCCTAATTAGATTAATTTGCTTTTTGTTTTCGTTTTTCAAAGAGATTGACTTTCTAAGTTTTAAATTTATCAATCGTATCATAATCTATAATTTGTCAAACAAATCAAACATAATATATATCAAACTGATGTCAATCAGTCATAGTTGTTTTATAATGTTTTCAGAACAATGTTCAGTATTTCAAAAGAACTAAACAAGAAAATTTAACAAAATTTTCTTCCAAAAAATCATCACCAGTACTTCTGTGAACAAAATGTAAAAATAAAATTTCGGGTTACTGATTTAGTACATTTTAAGATTAATAATATTTTACATCTTTTTTTTCCTTCTGAACAAAATTTCAAACACACACTGAATTCATATACATATATCGTGAACAGTGTTGAAATATTCATTTACACGCACTTTAAAATGTTCAAAATACATCGATTAAATATGGCACTCAAAGTACTGATATATATGACTTGACAGTTCAATAATTGTGTGTAAATAATGTGTATTAAAGTGAACAAAAAAATGAGCAGAAAACAGCAATTTTGAAATTAAATTTATTCAAAAGTATTTTCGGATTCTGCCTAGCGTTTTGAAGTCCAGCACAAACAGTTGAAACATTTATTTACATGCACTTTAAAATGTTAAAAGCAAACTGATTAAATATGGCACTAAATCAAAGTACTGATATATATGACTTGTCAGTTCTATATTTCTGTGTAAATAATGTGCATTAATGTGAACAAAAAATAAGAAGAAAACAGCTCTTTTGAAATTGAAATTAAATTTAGATTTTTAAAGTCCATCTCAAAGAGGACTTTTCGAATAACTTTTCACCGGCTGATTGCCAAATGAAAGTGATCAAGAAATTAAAAGGCATAATAAATGGATGAATAGCCTTTTTGCTAGGATGTAGCCTCAATTCTGCAAATTCCTCCACTATTTCTTGAATATGGTCCGTGGAGGGGTGACCACTGCCTGAATCCTGCAAAATCCTGCGCTGTTGAGGCTTGGTCAGTGACATCCTGGAGCAGTACCGAGGATTTCAAGCATAATCCAGGCCTTTATTTATGTATGGCTGAGCAAAAACAACACAAGGTCCGGCCCAAGACCTTGACAAAGTGCATCCTACGAAATCAGTAACGCACATTTGTATGATGTAACCTTAATCCTCCAAATTCCTCCACATTGGCAAAGAAGATTTTGAAGGATTCAGGGCGGTTAGGGTTAAATGTTTTACATTCGGCCTTTTTTTTTTATTGGGGCAGTTCGTGACGATGCGTGCAGTATGATTTCTTTTTTTTACACCCTCACAGACACATACATTTGTTTACGGTGTAAATCGAGGATTTTCTGTTGTTCCTCTTCCCTTTTCCTTTGTTTATGCTCTAGTTTTGCAAACAGCTCTCATTAGTTTTGTACACGTTTTCCAACCGAGGAGTCCTCAATTTGGTTCATGTCCTCGATTCAACGATGACGTGTGTGTCCTCGATTTACACCATAAACAAACGCACAAGGCATCCTCAGCCTAACTTTGGGTGCCATGCATGTTGAAGAAAATAACACGTCCCTCACAAAAATCAAGATTTATTCAATATCAATCTCAGATCTACTTTTTTTTTGTTTACAGGTACGTAGCGATGCGCGGTTTCTTGTTGTACTCCTGCATGTCTTGCACGACGCTCTCGCGATTGCGTCGTTGGATGGGGTCCTGGCTGTAACCGTAGCTGTACGGGTCCGACTCCACTGCCGGCATGCCTGACGGACGGTGGCTGGACATACCCCGCTGATCGTACCCGTGATGGCCATACGGGTCATTTCGGCCGTAGTCCGACATGCCGGGGTTACCTATTACCGGGTATAAAAAAAACCCAAATGAGACATGTAACTTTGACAATCATGTCTCCTTTTGAAAAAGGGCTCAAACATTTTGTTTAAATCAACATTACTGTTATCCGATAGATTTGGAATTAAGGTGCCAGTAAAATAAAGCTTTTGAATTATGGCCCACCCACTTAAAAGTGTCAGTTTCTGGGTTAGTGTTTATCTAATGTATTATTTCATATAACCAAAATGTCTTTTATCTTGCTTCTGACAGAAATATACTGAAAGGCCTCCAAAGCAACCCCAACAATAACAGGCAGTGCATTTTTTAAGACCGTGAAAACAAGTTTCACATTTTGATTAACGTTTGCACATTTCTGGCTTTGAAATTATCCAGCTTCTCAGGTATGATGCACAACTGAAAACTTCCCTCACAAGGGAAATAATAATTGAAGTCCAGCAAAATATATAATTTGGAAGGCCATCAGCACAAAAATATACAATACTTTTTAAACAGTCACGGAATATGAAGCATGTGAAAAGCACCTGTGGGTAAAACAAGGAAAATACATTATTTGAAAATGTCACAACTGAAGTCAAGTATAGCAACATGATTGACATGGACTTTACAACTGGCTGAAATTGAAATGTTCATAATAAACTGTGGGAAATGGCGGTAAAATGTTGATGAGCGTTGGCATAAATTTGACTTTGCATTAGAAACTCATGAAACATGCAGCTTGCAGCAATTGTGTTTTATGTGGAAAATAAACACACTTTTTTTCCAGGCAAGATGACATGTTTTGACTGCGAGCGTATAAACTAAAATTTTGATATGAAATGAGCTTATGAAATGATAAGCGCTTTACCAATGGGTTGGTCGTTGTTTTGGCTGGCCTGTCGCTGAATATGGATTCTCGGAGGGGGCACGGGAACCAGGGATCTACATGACACCGATGAGCGACCGGAAATCGTTGACAAGGATGATGAGGCTCGGGGTGGCGGAATAGGTGGCGCAGTTTGAGTTGTTGATGTCGATGGAAATGATGATGATGTTGATGAAATGGCTGATTGGCGCTGCAGGAGTTTCTGTGGGCGTGGTCTGACAATTGTGGGCGGGAGGACGTCAGGCTGGGGGAGGGGCTCAGAGTTTGGGGGAAGGGGAAGTGGGGGAGACGGAGGCGGGGAGACGGTGGGCTGACGGAAAACCACTCGATGCTGTCTGCGAAGCATTCCTGGAGATATCAGAATCGAGGGAAGGGGACCAGGGAGGGAAGTGGGTGGAGCTTGGGGTCGGGTCAAGGGGGCTAGGGGTTGGGTCCGGGGAACAGGGGGCGGGACCGGGATCACTCGGGGCTGCTGGGGGTACCTAACTTCACGGGTGTTCTCGTAGTGTGGGGATGGGGGATCATCCGCCTGGGAGGGTTGCACTATGATATGACGGGGGTTGGTTGGGGGATAGACCATGGATGGAGAGAGGGTACAGTAGACTGCCGGGCGGGGCGGGGCAAACAGGGGATCTGAGGGCTGTCGGAAGGGGGTGCTTCGCTCAGACAGGGGGTAAGGACCAGGGATAATCACTGGGAAGGCTACATTATGAATACAGAATTAATTAAAAAAAAGAATTCATCAATCATGACAATTAATAGTTTTGTAATTTGTGCAAATCTGATAA
The DNA here is from genome assembly GCA_029964075.1 of Patiria pectinifera. Lineage (NCBI taxonomy): Eukaryota > Metazoa > Echinodermata > Asteroidea > Valvatida > Asterinidae > Patiria > Patiria pectinifera. The sequence continues at coordinate 57,584 of JASAOE010000033.1, forward strand.
CACAAGTTTACAATATCAACCACCATTATATATCAATTGACCTAAAGCAGGGGGAACATGGGTGAAACAAAGTTCAGTTAGTAAAACAAAAGGCAGCTAGGATTCGAACCCCAGACCACTAAACTGCAGTTCCAGTCTCTACCGCTTTCATTGAGTCCGTCCTTTGAATGGAACATCAATGTTGTGGTCATGGGTTCGACTCCCAGTTTGGTCAGTTTCGTTGTGCCACTGGATTCAAAATATCAACACCCTTCTCACATTTGTGATTTGAACAACCCCAGTTCACATTTATACACGGAATAAATAAAATTACAGAAAGTAAAATTCACATACAATGGGTGTTAGGATTATAGTACTGTCTATTGCACAATTTGACACGTCATTTTAAACTCTGACTGTTTATTTACATAAGACACTCCTAGAGATATTGGTAATAGTACTAAAGATACCATCAAAATTATGATCAACCCATTATCATCTTGTGGCCATCTTGATTTTTTTCCCATTCAAATCAACGCAACCAAAGCGAGACTGGAAGGAAAAATAGTCTGGTTCCTTTTGGCACAAAACACATTATCGTTCAGTACTGTTATTGGATACAGGGAACATGACTGAAATGGTGGCAGCATGATAAAGGTCTTTAGCCAAGTTCCCAAACGGTAAGGCTAGAAATCCAACCTCTTTTTGATGAAGCTTTTTATTATTTTAATAGTAATTTAACAAATATGCAGGTTCCCAACTCTTGTCATCTTGAGCTGAAACTGCAACGCGTTGTTATCAAAGTAAATCATACATCAGGTTCATGCAAATTAGTATTAGTATAGTCTACATAAACCACAAAGGGGTGTGTCTTTTTAAAGGGGGAAAAATGGGGGAAACAGGCCATGTACCATCTTCAAATGAGGACTGTCGGCTCACAGCCGATTGGTCGAATGAGTCAGGTGACAGAAAAGACGTAGATGGGTGGTCATCGTCTGCGAAGTTGGTGGCAATGTAAGAAGCAGAAGACACAGCAAACATGTATGAATTATTCAAATATTTAAATTGGTATCATATACTTTGGTTATGCATAATTCATAGCTTCAACATATACTTGCACATGTATGAATGTGTTTTCATCAAATTTGCCACAAGGTGACGGGCATTCTAGGACGGAAGATTTTGACTTGAGTGTGGAGATTAATGCAAATTGTCGACATGAATTATTCATTGTGGAGACTGATTTTTGAGCTCTTCGCATTAAATACGTGAATAATGCAAAGTCATGAAGACATGAATTATTCATCACGAAGACTGAGTTTTGAAGACATGAATTATTCGGCATAAATGCCGATTTTGAAGCCCTTCGTATTAAAAAGATGGGTAATGCAAATTACTGAAACATGAATAATGTGTCATGCATAATGTATTTTGAAATATGAATTATTGATAATGTACGCATTTTGTTTTTTGCTCTTCATCATTGAAACAGTTGACACATAGGCACTTCGCTTCATTCATGCAGTATTTGTGTTGTGATAAAAGTGTGAAATCTTGTGTTTCTTTCATAACAAGCGGTAACCCCCACCAAAAAAAAAAAATGAAAAAAAAAAAAAAATTGTTGAGCATGTGCGATGTTTTTTTTCTTTGGTGAGCAGAGGGTGGTGTTTTTTTTTCTGTCATCGTTTGAACATTATCAAAAGTTGCCCAATTTTCAAAATGCAAAATTATTCTTGATATACCGTATGCAACGGCTCGTTGCCTGCCCCAGTTAGGATACGCCATTGGCACCTCCATGCTAGATCCTTGCCGAGCTGTTTGCAAAAACAAATGTGTGTTTTTTTAAATACAAATTCGGCAATTTTCATTATTTGCATTTCAACCTTCACATAATTCGGTATCTTAGCTTGAGTTGATAGAATTGAAACGTTCAATACCAAATTACTGCCTATTTTAACCATTTTGACCTTGATAACCAACTTTAAACTACTTGGTCTCCTTAAACCAGTTTAAAATGACTCACTACTGGTTAAACCAGTCAACAAACCAGATTAAGTTAACCAGTTATAGCCATGTTCAGCTTTTGCATTGTTTTTATCTAATACGGCAACTTGCAAAATCACCAGACTTGGAAATAACTGTGCTACAACACTCCAAACAACTTTGTAACTAATACCAACTTAGTATCTTCAACTAGCTTAAAAAGAGTCAACACCACTTTAATCAGTTAACAAACTTAACCAGGTTAACCAGGGTTTACCTGTCCACCAGCCTCCAGTTATACTCCAACAAGGATGTTTTTGGAAGTATATTATACAAGGTACAAGGTACCAGTTTAGACCACTCACACCATGAACCCTCTTTTCAAGACATTAACTATCACCAACTCTGTATCTTCAATCAGTTACAAATCGAGTTACTAGTAATACAAATTTAACCAGTCAAGTTTAACCATTTTAACCAGGGTTAACCAGTTAAAGCCACTCACACCAGGCACCTTCGTTCAAAGGCACTATCACCAACTCTGTATCTTTAACCAGTTAAAAAAATGAGTTTTACCGATTCAACCAGTAAAGTTTAACCAGGTTAATCACAGTTAACCAGTTAACCACGGTTAACCAGTTTAAGCCACTCACACCAGGCACTTTCGTCCCGCGATGCCTGCAAGCTGCTGCTTCTCGACCGTCGATACATCATCATGGCCGCCAAGTGGCGACGGCGACGCGGTGAAAGCGAGTAAACCTCTAAAAGATGGGATGCGTTCAGGTGTGAAATGAAAATGAGAAAAAATGCACGTGACATTTGCACAAAATGGTCAACACAGGACAAAGCTTGGCATTTTGCAACATTTTCTCGGGCAATTTCAGGTGATGAAGATTTTTTTCAACAACAACTAGTAAAACTGAAAGACAACACAATGCAAAATGTAACATTCCGCATAACCAGTGTTTTGTATTAAACACAAATGTTTGGAAATGTTTTCTGTGAACTGGCTGCAATTTCAGCAAATGTAGAAACGTTTCATTGTCTACACACGTTTATCAAAACTGCCGTAAAAATAGATGTTTTAACGGCAAAACTCCAAAACGGAATTGCTTATATATTTACAGAATTTATAACGTTAATGTAGTTACAAAACTTCCATCACACATTTACTCTTTTGTGATTGGCTCATAATTGACATGCACATTTTGTCAGGTCACTTTGTACAAGGACACTGATTGGCCACAAGTTTCTGGAGCATACCATCTTCAAAAGAGGGGTGTCTACTGTACGGTGGGAGGGACAGGCTTGTGGACATGGAGGGTCTTGTAGCTCCAGCACTTGTTGAAGGACCTTGTTGGGCATCTAAGGATGAACAAAAAATGAGGTATGGTTTGATTCCATGAATAATAGGGTGACAAAAATATTGAACATTTTAATCTAAGGCCTTCAAAGAATAATAAATATTATTGAAGAAACTAAATATATTCCTCACAAACTCATTCAAATTGACATAAGAATGTTGCGTTATTATCGAAATAAAATGGAAAACTGGAATTTTCGGGGGTGGTTTTGAGTAAATGTTAAAAGAGTACAAATTACTGAATTTATTCCTCAGAATATTAACATACAATTTTTCCAAAGAGTTAATTACATTAGTGAAAAATAAGCATTTTAGTAAAAAAATAAATAAATACGATTTGGTTACCTTTTCACGAAGACATCTTGGTCACAACCACAGTTTGAATGTTACAACAGTTGTTAGTTGGTCTCAACAGGGATACAGGTTGACTTGCTGTCCACAAAAACGGAATCCATAATATGGAGAATTTTTCGACCAAAAAAGTCAGGAACAAGACACGCAAATGTTGTATACATAAACTACTTTTTCCACAATATTAAAGATAACGAGCCATCCAATTGAGTTTATGTTAGTTTTATTTATTGTATATTTTCTGGAAGTGGAAAAAAATTCCCGGAATTACATCACGGAAGTTTAGAGTCAGATCATGGAAGACAAAACCATGGAAATTCACAAGAATAATAAATTATGTTGCTTAAGATAAAAACAAAAAAATCAGATATATTTACTTTTCATAAATTTCATACAATGTATTTCAATACTTCTTTCTAAGTTTCATTTCTTGCTTGTATATCTGCTTAAGTAACTGAAAGTTGAATAACTTATTTGGGTTTTTTAATCCATGTTTTCTCTCTAAAAATCTCTGTTTTCCAAGGTTTCAAATAAGCTTTCAAAAAGCATAAGATTTAAACATTTTTAACAGTCCACAATTTATCATAGAAATGATGTTTCCTATGACTTCCATATTGTTAACACTTTAGTGACTTTCATGACTTTTCCAGGTTTTTTTTTCCATGAATTTTTCCATGACAACATCTACGGACATCACAGGCAAAGTTCGGGCATCAGCCAGGGAATGTATACCATCATGTTCAATGGATTGCTGAGTTGGTAATTCGTCGAGGGATCGCTGGTCAGGCAATCCTGCTAACATGGCTCTTATTAACGTCCGTTTATTCTCCCGCATACGGTCCTCTACGCATTGCATTATGGGTAGGCAGAAGAAAAAAAAAATTAAGAAAACGGAGGTTATTGCAAAAAAAATATTCAGGATAAACGACAATTTGTCAAAAATGCAATTTATGATATGTTAGCTGCAACCTTTTAGAATTCATTTAGGGCTACTTAATATCGCCATCATGTACTCAAGATACAATAATATGGAAACCAGTCGTGGCAGGGCACCAGGTACGTTTTGCAAATTTAAGCCTGGCCCCTCAATGAGCCATTTTTTGTATGCTGTATTACAGGAAACCAGTTTTCTTGCCGAATACCAGGTAAGCTTGGCCCTTTAGGCTGGCTCCTCACCGAGTCCTTGTGCTTGTTTATTCAAAGCCGAGTTTACCTGATCCGGTACCTAGACTTAACAGAAAATGTTTTGAGCTCCTATTCTCAGACAATGCTGAGTTTGAACTGCTACCTCCAAAACAATTATTGAATTAGGACAGGAGAAAAACTGTTAATGGTAATAAAAATAAGAAAACAAATTATTTCCATTTCAGTAGATTTGTTCAGAACATTGATCTTTTATTATGAAAACAAGATGTCCTATGATACAAAGTTAGTTTTGAATTTTGTCCCAAATACAAAAAGGTTTCTTTTCAACACAATCATGGATGTATAGCATCCAGGCTAAGGTAGAACTAGTGTATATTATTCAACTCCAAAATGTAAGCTGGAAATCAGAGTGTTTCTAAGAGAAAAAAAGCAACAACGATACTGTGTTTTTTGAAGACATATTACACACTAGATTCAGACAAAGGTTTAGTCTAGCCAATTTGCCTGTTACAGTTGAAGAGTTTGAAACTTGAGTTCAGACTAGATGACTTGTGATTGACTTGTGAGTTGTGACTGAAAATTTAACTACTTCCTTAAATAAATAAAAAGTGTTGAAGAACCAGAACAGGGTTTTTCTGGTGTTAACTCTCAGAAATTGCAAGTATTTTTGTAACTGTGCCCAAATGCAAACAAGCCACCTTTTTTGGAAATGTCAATGTTAAAATTACGCCCAAAAAAATGCAAGATGGACAGCCTGGAAAATCAGAGCAAGGATTTCATCTCAGGACTTTCAAAAATGAAAGTCAAGTTCAACGCTTTTGATACTTCTTCAATCAGCCTACTTTTTTGGAGTTCCCCAATTTAAGGAGGGAAATTAAATTGAAGTTTATTTTACTAACATAATTCTGCAACATTGCACTTTAACAAGCACACAATAATATTAATCTAGCCCCACTTGTGTGGCCTCCGTATTGCCGCGCTGTACGTTAGGCCACACGTCTGGTTTCCCAACCTACTGAGGAGTTAAGTCGGAAACTGGTGCATATGAACTCCAGTGAGATGTCTTAATTTCTCGAAAAATTTGAAGAAAGATTACCTAATCTACCCGGAGGGCAAAAGATGAAACATCATAGAATACAACCATATGCAGTAGTATGTAAAAAAAAATGCCCCCCAAAATGACTGAACTCCTCAGTAGGTTGGAAAACCAGACGTGTGGCCGAACGTACAGCGCAGCAAAACTGAGGCCACACAAGTGGGGCTAATATTAACTCGATCCATGTTAACCAAAACCTTCTATATGTCACAGGAAATTTAATAATTTCTGTTTACTTTACAATTTGTTTTCACTAAATTTTTCAGGATTTTTTTTAAAAACATTTACAGTGGACTCAACAAGATTATGTAAACACTCATTTTCAAGGTAATGTTTTAACCCCCCCCCCAAAAAAAAATCAAAAAAAATCTAAGCGAACCACGGACGGACTTTTGGCATATTCAACACTCACTTTCAAATGATGAATATTCATACATTGCATAATATATGCAGATGAACATTTTAGTGACATTTGACCCCCCAATATGGAGAGAAAAAATGGCGGCACTGAAACGGGAAATCAGCGATTGTGCAAGTCTTCTAACTACACGTTCACTTATATAAACTTTCATTCAAACTTGTTGATCTGTTTTGTAAATTTCCAATGTTAAAAAATGGCACCTCAAATTCATCGTAAAGTTCTGTATTTTAGGAAAATTACTGGTTTTAGGGTAAAACTACGAGCTCGGTTGGTGTGAAGACATCATAAGCTGTTGTATCCTGAAGTAATTTAGGATAAGCTGTTGTATCAAATTAATTTATGATTTTCATCTAAAAAAAAGCACTTGCCAGTGTACAAATATATGCTGTAAAACAATACATTTTAAACTTAATTCAACAGATTTGGAAATATTTTATGGATACTAGCCTAGTAATACTGTGTAGTGAATACTGTGATATATATGTAAGATAACGATAAATAAATCTCTAAAAAATAAAATGACTACACCGAGGTATCGACAAAAGGCAACTAAAACACTAAGAACTAAAAGTTGGAACACAACTCTACAAAGTAACATAAATAAATAAATATGATTAAATGGAAAAACAAATGTGACTTGTCTGGATTAATCTAATTTTTGGATTTTTTTTTACTTGGTTTTTGTTTCTTGTTTTTGTTTTGTCTGATTTGCACTGATACCTTGAGGGCAAGGTCAATCAATGAAGAAATGGAGAATTGAAATATTTTTTGACTCTCTCCAAACCAAAGATCAAATCAAACGAATGAAACCCATCAGAGTGTAACGATCAGAAATACGAAACTTTGTTTACAAAAAGCTCTAGCATGTAACTTCTTATAAACATTTACTTCATTAAATGTTTGTGGGTTTGGACAAATGGAATAACAAAAAGGAATTTCAAAATGCTTTGACATTTTTTACTGAGAATGGCAAGAATAGGATGGACGACGAAAATTCAGCAGATATCTTTAACTAAAGCTTTAAATGTGTGAAATTAAAATAAGCTGCAAATAGTGAGTCTACTTTGGCAAAGGAATGTTTAAAAAATAAACTCAAAAGTTGTTATGTTGTAAGCACAATGCTCTGTGCTATCAATGATACTGAAAATCTTCACGATTTCTGTAATAAAAATGTTCTGCATAGCACAACTATCAATGTATTTAGAATATGGAGATCAGCACACGTTTTAAACTTTGACAGAAAAAGGTTTGTGATGAATTTGTAGCACAGCTTTTAACATTGATCAAATTAATAAATAATTTCTGCCTTTTGGTTGAAATATCATTTTTCAGCACACTATGATTGTCGTAGGCTACATGTGAGCAATATATTTAGATTTTCCTCTACGAAAACAATATTATTTACGGAGATGGCTTAAATCAGCACACTTTCATTCTCTTGAAAACAATCAAGAGAAGCGAGCTATTTTTGGCTTTAAATCAAAGTCAATAATTATGAAATATTTAGCGTGATGAAAATTTGCACTTTTGAAAGGATAAAATATTGAGACAGAGAATTACCCAAAATTCTCACCAGTTCTTTAGGCTGAAGATTCGAATGGATTCACTGAGTAAATAAAATGATAAGGAGTTGTAAAAATTATTTGTCATCCTTAACAAAAATGCCTCTTAAAGAATGTTCTGTAAAATAGAACACTCTCTTCCCACGATGCAACGGTACTTCCTCTCCCTATACAAAATATCCCACAATTAAATACAAAACTATGACACATTTAATTTACAATTGTTGGTTTGTTTCACTTTTTACAGTTAGTACTGCGTGCGGAGTTGTTCAGCCTCACCCCACTTTCCCTCTCTTCACTTGTCGCTTCCAGGCAAAACTTCGGAAACATTTGAACTTTTGAAATTCTTTGTTCACTGATACAATCAAGATCTTAAACCTAAATCGTCAAATACTTGGATTGGGTAAAAGTGAAAGTTTTGAAATCGCAAATAACATGACGCCTGTGCTAAGTTAAAAACAAAAAGTTCGAACAGAATATTATACTACATTATTATATTCCTTTTATTGTATTCCTTTAACTTTTGTTCGAAAAAGAAATTGAAAATTTTGAAAAAGCACGTATAAACCAACTTTAGTAGTCATCCCACCCAACTATGAAGAAGAATTTGATCTTGAATTTTCCAAAGTCGGTTGGGTCACAGCACAGACCTCACATCTTCAACAAACTCATCTCGATTTTTTTGTCGATTTGCAATTTCAAAACAAAGTCTCTGATCTTAATGCATACAAAAACAACAAACACCTTTCACATCTGTGTGCATTGTGGTCATGTACCCAGACTGCCATTAAGCAATTCATATAAGATGTGTTACCACATGACAAGGCACCAGCCTATCTGGGTCAAAGTTGCCTCAACACAACTGCGACACAAACTTTGAATGTTTTTTAAGCAGAAACATGAGACTTCACAAATATTCGGAGAAAAAATAATATTTCTCCAACAAATGACTGACTATTATGACAATGAATATGAACTTGGGGAGAAAAAAATGGAAAAAAGTTGGATGTTTTTTTCCACAAAAGCCATGATTTTTGTTTGTGGTGCCAGGGGTGTTGGTACGGTACAAATGAAGATGGCGGTGGTGTGGTTTGTTTGTCAACAATGAGGGCGCTAGAAGTAGTAATCATGAGGTGGGATATTGAGAGGCTCACCGGGGTGGTAGGCCGGTGGGGGTGCCATGGGACGGCCCAGGTTGTTGTAGCCATCGTAGCCGTTGATCACGTCATCTGTAGAATTGATAATCAATTAATCAATCAATCAATTAATCAATTAATCAACCATTGAAAACAGGGTCAATCTTACAAAAACATGTTGATATTTTACAGTTCAAAGAAATATTTGAGTTCACTGGTTTGGGTTTCTTCGTGTAACCTTAAAACTTGTTTAGATTAAAATCCATGTTTAACACATGATAAGTTATTGATCAATCATTAGTCAATAAAAAAGAAATCAATAATTTCAAATAAATATATAGACTATTTCTTAATGGGGACATGCTATAGGGTGTCCAAAAAACCCCCCAGAACCTGTCACTGGCCTGCCAATAGGTCCCTGCATTTGTCACTGGGTCCGTCACTAGGTCTGTTATCAGGTCCGTCAAAGGTTCTGTCAATGGGTATACCATAGGAGCTAATACTGGTTATGTGGCTGGGTCTGTCACTAGCCAGCCAATAGGTCCCTGCATTTGTCACTGGGTCCGTCACTAGGTCTGTTATCAGGTCCGTCAAAGGTTCTGTCAATGGGTATACCATAGGAGCTAATACTGGTTATGTGGCTGGGTCTGTCACTAGCCTGCCAATAGGTCCCTGCATTTGTCACAGGGTCCGTCACTAGGTCTGTTATCAGGTCCGTCAAAGGTTCTGTCAATGGGTATACCATAGGAGCTAATACTGGTTATGTGGCTGGGTCTGTCACTAGCCTGCCAATAGGTCCCTGCATTTGTCACAGGGTCTGTCACTGGGCCCATCATTGCGTCCGTCAAAGGTAATGTCACACGGTCTTACCTGGAATGTAGTGTGGGTTCTGCTGGGGCTGCATGCCTCCCTGGCCCTGACCCAAGCTCTCCACTAAGCGGATGTTATCATGGCCTGTAAAAACGGTGGAAATGTGGACACATGAAACAGTTGAAGCCACTTAAGATTTCAATACATAAAACAGCAGTTGCATGTGACTACTGCATTTCTAACAGCACATATACGGACAGGTGGTACATGTTAATGCTACATGAAAAAGCTTGTTAGTTTAAACTTATTTCTAAGTGAAGAAAACTCTTCCCTACAAAGGGTGCATTATATGAAGTAATCTTTCTTAATTACAAGAAACTTTTTTGAACCCAAAACTGGAGACCAAAACCACTACACTCATTCTCTTGTGCTGACACAAACTCTCATTAGCCACACAAACAAATTTCATACAGAGAACCTCAGGTGGATTATAGCCAAAATTCTGCCAAAAGTGACAGGCCAGAATAAAAATCAACCGAAGCAAACCACTGCTCACAACCACGTCCTGAAATATTGCTGTCCCGTCACCAATTTGTAAAGTTCAAAATAGGAAGAAATTAAAGCAAGATAAGTTAAAATCACAACCCACTACCCCGAATTATCAAACTAATATTGACAAATAGGAGCATTTGACACAGGTTTAGGTCGGGGGTAAATCTGCAAGCTTTCAAAAACTTTGTTTTCTGTAAATTTGCAAAATCTGTTACCTATCTTTTTATTTTTTTTTTACAACAATACACATACACCTTCAACGGGGATGAAATTGTAGGAAAATAAAAAATCCAGGAAAAAATATTTAATACTCTGCAATTACTCCCATGAAACCAGGGCCGGTTTTGGCGCTATAAATAGTAACAGGCAGAGCACTTTGGGGCAGTACAGACAGCAATGGGTCGAAAAACTTGACCCAAATAATCCATAACTGTTGCCAACTTCCGGTAATTTTAAAGCGATCTCCAACTGTTTTTACATTTTGAACTGCATTTCATGATCAAACGTCAAACAGAAGAATTTGTATTTCTTTTTTTTTCTCCAAATTATTTTAACTGATATTTTGAAGCAGTTGAAATGAAATGAACACAGGTGTGGTGATGAGGAAGGGGTGCAAAGAAAGACGGAAAAAAAAAGTTTGTGGAGAAAAAAATGCTGCATTTTACAGAAAGCTGCTGTATCGGCGAGCAAATAATATCACAGATATTTTGGGGGGCAGACAACTAAAAATAGCAACTCAAAACAACACAACAGAACAAATGCCAACAAAAAGGATGTGCGTTTTGATTTAAAATGTGCAAGTTTATTTTGGAGTTGTTCTTCAAATTTCAATTGCAAACTAGTCAAACAAAAAAATAAGGCCACTTTAACATTTTCGTAACTTTGCACATTTTAAACAAATCTTTGTTGCTTATTCAATTAATGATCAGATTCTTGAAAGGGATTATAATGTAAAACAAAAGGCAAGTTCTGCAACAAAACAACTTCATAAATACCGGTGCCTAGGACAGTTTGAACATTCCTATTGGTCAAAAGCCCATCACACTGTTGGATTTAAACCACCGGTAAAACACAGCTGAGAGCCGCTGTGTTCTGCGCCACATCGCGCAGTGCATGCCGAGCGCATGCTAGTCTCCATATAAGGAGCCATTTAAAACTACGCGCGTGAGGCACATACCATAGACATGGCCAGACAGGTTTTCAAAAAACATAAAGTGAAATTGTTGAACAAAATCATTTGAAATTTGTCGATTCTTGACTTGATTTGACCTTTTGACCAAAAAGGTATTTATGAATGGGAATAATAGTTTGCTGGAAACGTTAAATAGATGTTTAAAGCCGGCTTGGGGTCTGGTTGCCGTAACAGCCCTCGCCTACGGCTCAGGTATCAGCGACCAGACCCAAAGCCCGTTTTAAAACCACACGTTTAAACTTTTATCCCCTTAATTAAATACAAGCTGTACAAATGAAAAGGTATGAAGCAAAAATAAAGTTTTAGTAATTCGATGCTCGTCTTGTTTCCACTACTGGGGGATATCAGAATTAACTCAAAAGATGACAGGCACCAGACTAGCCAAGTAATCCGGACATCGTTTAAGCCGTGTCCAAATTACATGGCTGCGGCTAGAAATAACACACAAGTCTATGGTAAGTACCGGTAGCCGCTGCCGCTTCCATAGACATGTGTGCAATTGCTAGCCATAGTCAAATAACTCGGACGCGGCTTAAGACTCACATGACACATTAAAAACAAAATGGCTGCCGCAAGGTAAGTTTTTGTACAAATTTAAAAACACTTTAGATTTTATAAAATTTAGATATTTTGAGGGCGTACAGAATTGCACGTGTGATCGCTCTGCAGCAAGTGGCGATGCCCTGCAGCTATTGGCATCACCACAGACATTAAAATATGACTCCCGACATATGGAAATATGATTCAAGAAAGTGAAATGTTTTCTGATAATGAAATGTTTCTGATGGTGATGCACTGGTGAACATTACAAAATATGATAGGGTGAATGTAAGTCAATGCAATGCCACATCATGAATATTCATGTTGCATATTTTTCATGGCGACATGAATATATGCATATTTTGTAATCTGACTGGGTGCCCAGTCAATACAATGTCACATCATGAATATTCATGTTGCATATTTTGCATGGCGACATGAATATGCATATTTTGTAATCTGACTGGGTGCCCAGTCAATACAATGTCACATCATGAATATTCATGTTGCATATTTTTCATGGCGACATGAATATGCATATTTTGTAATCTGACTGGGTGCCCAGCACAACTCCAATGTTTTTTGTAAAAACAGAAGTTTAACAAAAACACCTGGAAAATATGATACTAAAACCCAGAAGGATAAAATAGTAAACTGTTACATACAAAGAAACACAGTTTTAGTTATAATTCACAGTGTTTAAAACAGATCAGTTGCACTGTTGTAAATTTACAGAAAGGCACCATGAAACAAACAAATAAATACGTTTTATTAAACCCAAAACTTATTCACACGAGGAAGCCATCTTTGATAGTGTTCCCTGAATCTATTGTATAAATTGTAAACTGTTGAATGGGATGGCGCCAGACTATTTGATGATGAGAGTGCGTTCCAAGCCTCACATTCATGAATTTTACATTATTCATTACAGCAGACTGGTACACGTGTATTAATTTGTAATGAACTTTTCTTTCGTTGCTTTCATTTCTACTCGCAAGTTCCAAAAGTGAAGAGTTTACCTCACTTTCAATTCAAAATGGCCGACTCGTGCATAAAGACTATGTGTTTGTTGCTAAGAAGTTCCAAATCCTCCAAAATCCACTGTGTGGTGTAGACCAAACCAGGTACACTATCCGAGGCCCCCTTCAATGGCGAAAGCATTGCGCTAGCTATTGTACCGATTATCCATCGCAGGGCAGTTGCTTTGCACAATAGCTGCCACAATGCTCTCGCCATTGAAAGGGGGCGTCGTGGGTGTACAGTTATCAGGAGCCCGGATTCGTCTACCAGACATACTAGGCCAAGTTCGCGCAAGGACTATAGTTGACCAATGGTTAACTAACGTTTGCCCGAACTCCGTCCAGTGGTTGACTACGCTAGTCGACTATTTGGAACCAGCCCCCCAGGATTGGTTTGTTCGCTGGTAACAGTAACCAATAGCGCGCGCGCGCTCATAGCAGAGCCAGCCAGCAGGCCAGGATGACACATGATTGATTTGACAGCAGCGCTGTTGGACGCCTTCGCACGTTGCTGCTGCGCAGGTGGCAGGGGGTGTAGTCACAAATCACTTGGCCCTATTTGTACTTTCAGTTGGAACATCAAGCCCCATTTAAATGATGGCCAATCACTGATTGGCTTATTAGCTCAACGGTAATGAGTAATTTCATGAGGTGACAGATGGAATGTTCCATTCCACACAGCTTTGCCTCGTGGAGATGAACATTCCTTTTGCCACTGAATGAAATTATTCTTTCCATTGCACGAACGTGAAACATTCATTATTTGAATAAATCCTCTTCATCTGATTGGCCAGAGCCACCAACCATGTGACCGTGCAATGGAACTTCTATTTACCGTGGAATAGAACTTCCATTTTTGCAGTGCGGCCGGGCCGGGCCGTGGGTTGGGACGCATAATTTGATGACGTGTGATCAACAACCCACCAATCAGAATACGGGGATTTATTCAGGCGATGTATAAGCAGGATTTTGGTGGAATTGGGAATGAATACTTACTAAAAACTACTGTCTGACAGATTATCACAGAAACCATAATATATATTAGTCTCCACAGATTTGAAAAGGCTTTTACGTACTAGCACCATTTAGAGAAAAGATGATTAAAAACTTGAATTTCTGTTTAAGACTCGACCTGCTGTAAATAGTACTTTACCAGTATTTATAGTAATAGTACTGAATCAGAGATTGCGATAGCACACGTATTACCATTTACAATATAAATATGCTCACAATTGCAAACCCATGAAGACTTTTAAAGATATTTCCTTGAATTCACTTAGTTAAGATATAGAAAAAATGTTGTAATTAATCAGATTTCTTGACTTTCCGCATACAGCAAATAGTACTTTTCAACATTTTTTTCAGCTTTTTCTTATTATTTCTGTGCCTGTATTAATAAAAAAACAAACATTTTCAGTTCCTGAATTCTATAAAATCAGATCTTGAAATTGCAACAATTTTTTAGAATTCTTCACAAAAACCAGTTCTGTTTGGCTATAAATAGGAGAAAACTCCACATATATCTCAATAAGCATGCCGACGCAGCATCAACTTAACAATGTAGCAGTCTATCTACTATGCTTGAAACTCTCTCAAGTCAGATTTTGAGTGCTGTTATTGAAACTAGAAGGGAAAAAATAGATGTAAATAGCTCTATGGGTAGTTATGTTATTGACATTTGTCACATTCGTAAATCTGGATTATTGATGCAATTAGAAACAATAGTACAGACAAAATAAAAATAAACGAAACAAAATTTAAGAACAGCTAAGTTTGTACTGACAATGAGTGGTGAACATGCAAGTGAAATGACATTAGAACTACGTGTAACACAGGCATGCAAATGGTTAAAGTGTGATGTTTTCTGTCAAAAACAGACTCTTGTGGGCAACCGGTCAAAAGTGGGTTTTGAAAATATCCATCTTTTCCTTCACAAAGCTGCTTCAATTTTTAAAACGGACTCTTTTTTTTTTAAATTATGCACATTTTGAAGTAGTTATTTTCAAGATATGATTAAAAAATAGTGTACTAATGCATTGTACGGATCACACTTGACCAAATATCAATACTGGTGTTTTTTTTAATTATTATTATTTTTTTTGGGGGGGGGTTCGAGAGGTCATTTCTTCACTTTAATCGCTGCAAGAAGAGTCTAGTTTTTGACAGAACAAATAAAAATGAACGAGAAAATGGTAAGAAATTTACATGAAAATGAAACAATATTTTTTTTTTGATTGTCACACGACATTTTTCTATGTCCTATCCACAAATTAAAAGAAAAACGCTCTGCGTTTTTGCCAGCATGCTCTTGCAAACAAATTAATTTGCACAATTGAAAGAAACGCAGACTGCAATGAGACGCACATAAAGCATGCAATTCAACAATAAACAAAGACACAAAACGATCGTCCCCAATTAACTCCCAAAAAAAAATTGAAAGACTTGTGGTTTTACAAAACAGCAGCATTCCAAAACCATGGAAAAAAATATTAAATAAAAAAAAGCAACAAATGATGAAAAATGATTTTTTTTTTTTTTTTAAAGTGGATCAATCCTTTTGGAAACATGCGTGCTAAATACAAATGGAAGTTTTCAACATAAGTACTATTTTGTACTATTATCTTAAAAAGAGGAACCACATTGGAGGCCACAGGAATCTCAAGATAGGACCAAGTATGGGGATTTTGCATGGGATCATTGTTTGAAAGCATGGTCTAACCCTATTGTCCTAAGTGGCATATGGCCATAGGAGCCCCAACCATGGGACAAACTATGGGTAAATATGGGTTTTTGTATCGGGCCTTTGTGTGGGTCTAGGTATGGGGCTTACAGGTATGTATGGGGCCTATTTTCAAGCCTGGTCTGGTCTTATAGTCCTAAATGGTACAAAGGACATGTTCTATCTAAGGTTTCACCCGTGGGTTTTCGGGTCTTTTTATGGGGCCCTAAGAAAGGTTCTGAAAAGAACAAGTGGTACAAAACTTTATACCTCTGGTTCTTTTTAGAACCATTCTCTTAGTTTGAGAAATTATTCCCACATTGTGTTTCCGCAACCCTTTCATTCAATACATACATATATGGATCCACCAATCCACGGTAAAAGTAAATTTTTACCATGGTATCGAGTATGGGATTTTGGTATGGGTCCTAATTTCAAAAGTGGCCCGTCCCCATGGTCCAAAGTGGCACATACATGTAGGATATGTTGTATTTACAGATTGACCAATCCATGGTCAAAAGAACTTTCACTATGGTATCAAAGTGGCACATACATGTAGGATTGTTGTATTTACAGATTGACCAATCCATGGTCAAACAATCTTTCACCATGGTATTGACTACGGGATTTTTGCATGGGCCCTTATTTCAAACGTGGTCTGTCCCCGTGGTCCTCAGTGGCATATAGGTCAAGTTATATCTACGGATCCACCCATCACCTGTGTGGTGGCCGTCCTCGGGCAGGTCTTCCAAGGCCATGTCCTGGTTGACCCGCCTCCCCCGGGAGGACGACGCCCCCTTCCTGGACTTCTTGGCCTTGGGCGGAGCCTCATAGTCCATGATGCGGTAGTACTTGGCCAGTCGGACCGAGACGAAGATGGACGGAAGGAGGAAGATGGCGCACCAGCCCGTGGTGAACCAGAGGGTGTTCTGGAAACAAAGGAGGGGGGGGGGGAACAAAGGTATCCTTTATTCACGGTGATTTCCATGATTAAAAGGAAAATCTTATGGGATATTTCAGCATTATGAACGGAAGTGTAATGTTCATGACACTAAATTATCCATGATATCTAATTCATAAACACCTAAGACAGTTTACCCAATCCGATTGGTCAAGAGCCTGTCATGTGGCCCGTTTTAAACGGTTGATGATAACCGGCTGGCTGGTCTTCAACACTTTTCTAGTATCACATGAAATTTGGACTCCTATGAATCCAGTGCCTTTTATCGTTTAAATGGTTGAACGTTCACAATCCTCACTTAGATATGCGTAATACTACCAGTGATTCAAGTATTTCATAGTCCTAAATTCAAAATACACAAATTACCCTTGCCAGACTGCGCTATGTGGCGCAGAACACCGCTGTGCCCAAGCAGCATTCTGCGGCACAGCTGTGTTCTGCGCCACTAGCGCAGTTCGGCAAGGGTAATTATCAGCATCCAGACTCCAACCGGTCTTAAACATAGTGTTTAATACCGGCCAAGCACACATTCATTCCCTAAATAATGATTCAGAGAAATGATTCAAAACTCCTAGACTGTAATCTCC
>JASAOE010000330.1:0-25000 GCA_029964075.1 Patiria pectinifera
TTATACCTGTACAAAGACCACCAGCAATACTTGCGCAAATCGCAAGGTAGGTTAACTGGACGCCTTCCACCAGTATGGCCAGTTCCATTCCCTTCCAGTCCACATGTTGATTGTGTTTTCAGTCCCTACATGACATCGTTTTCCCCCGAATATTCTAAAATGTCATAGTTTTTCCCGGAATATTCTTACATGCCATAGTTTTCCCCGGAAAATTATTTAAACTCAAACATGGAACAATCAGTTTCTTTCCTCCAGCTTGCAAAGTACAGTGCCATTGGCACTTTTGATGAATCATTATGATAATTTTGAAGATGACGGATGTGTTGTGGCAGAAAGCTTATTTCTAACCTCGTTGGGTGGAAGTAGGCCAGATTCAGACCAGCTGGACAGCCAGAAGTTGTTAACAACGGACAGCGTTGACTGCATGGCCACAACGACGGCAACAAAGCAGATTATAGGCCAGCCGATGTTGTTCATCAGATACATATAGGTCTTGTAAGAGACAGCTCCACGGACCATTTCTTCCTTCACTATTAACTGCCCGTCGCCGTGAAGAAGTTCTTTAGACGAAACAAAAAAAACAACCATATATGTTGTTGTGGAATGGAAAATCGATACACAATTCTTTGGTTTAGGACTGTGTTTACCGAATATTCCCCCAAAATATACATTGATTAAACCAAGCTGGTTAAAGCAAACTGAGACAAAGATTACATTGAATGAACTAAATGAGTTGAACTGAGTGAGTAGTTAAAATTGAATAAACAGGTTGAATGAAATAGAATGAGGGACTGCCCATGCATGTGGCATATACTGGTGGGAAAACAGGATGTCCTTTGAATAAGAAATACTTAAGAATGGGAAAACTTAGTCATGTGTTGGCTTTCTTGATTCTCAGAAAGATGATTATATGAATGAGCAAGAGTACCTTAAAAGAATGATCGAGCAACAGGGTTGTACTGAGAGACTGAATGCCAAATGACCAGTGACATGTGTGTGGGCATGAGCATTTGTATAAAACAATAGGGACTGCAAGTGCACATTGCATATAGGTACACTGTGTGTGGGCGTGAAACAATCACTGATTTATTCTACCTGATGATACGATGGAAACGCTTCGCTTCAACTTTGACCGTTCCTCCTCAGTGCTCTCGACGGCTTGATCGTCATCCCATCCCACCGATGACACCTGTTTGATCTCCTCGTACATTTCGGGATCGGCCTTAATGATGTCATCTATGCTTCCTCTGGCGACGATGCGGCCATCTTTCATTTCCAGTATCTGACAGAATGTGACATGATAATCCGCAATTGACTTTTTTTTATCACGATCGGTGTATTGTAATGCTTTCAAGATGACGCCTCTCGCCATGCTACAGACATCATTTTATAGTCGAGATTCTTTGATTCACTTTTTGAAGTCTTTTGTAGACCTAGGCCTATTTGTGTGACATGGGAAACGATTAGCCTAAACGAAAAGCAAGGCTGATGGAGTTCCTACTATCTTTTGTTGTTTACTCACCAGGTCGGCTCTGCTGAGATACTGCAGCTGGTGGGTCACAAGAATCACTGTTTTGTTTTTGTTCACAAGCTGTTTCATGATTCCTTCCTCGAATAGTTGACGGCCGACGTGAACATCCAGCGCCGACAGCGGATCGTCCTGCAAAAATTAAAGAGAACAAACAACCCCCAAAACATTAAAATTGTGAACTGAATACGACAAGTTCAGGCATCTGCATCTTTGTTCAACCGATAGTCAGCCAAGAAGACCGTTTTTCTCGTCAGGATAAGTGACGGGAAAGTATCCGTTGAACGGTGACTAGGCATCCACATGTTGGTTCAACTTCTGCTCGGTCAAGAGGACCATGTTTTTTCCTAGTCAAGATAATTGACTGGAAACTGCGCGGTGAACGGTAAGCTTGTCGAAAACTAAAATGATATATTTGTTGTAGCAAAAAGAGTTCCATTACGGTTCCAATAAACTGTGTACCATACTTTTATTTTTGGTCAATTGTTTTAGTTTCTTTCCCCACTGTGACAAATAGCATACTACGAACTTTAATATCCACTCTTGGTCCAAAGAAACCTCTCAAAGATAACGTCTGTTGTAAGAAAACAAAACCTTAGAATGCGGTTTGCTGAATTTTATTATTTTACCAAAATGACGATATCCCTGTCAGCGTACATGGTCCTTGCCACGCTGACACGCTGCTTTTGTCCTCCGCTCAGATTGATGCCTTTCTCTCCAATCTCTGTTTTATCTCCAGCCGGTAAAATGTCGATGTCTGGTAAGAGCGCACATGCATCCAAGACCCCTTGATACCTATCGATTATCAAAAGCAAATAAAAAATGATTTATGTCCTAGAAAGTTTAACCATTACTTGTCGGGAGCCCGGCACGTTGATGGTTTTAACCTTTTTATAAAATACCGACTGGTTCCGAACCTTTTCTTGGCACCGCTGGGTTCTGCGCCACTTGCGCAGTACGCGCCCAGCATGTGCAAATCTCCTTAATTATATACGAAGATTTTTAATACCTCGCATGTGAGACACACACCATCAGACAATGATTCGTGGCGTATTTTACACAAAAACATAAGGCAAATTGAAGGGGAAAAAGTCGAAAATTAATATTTTTTTTTTACTTTTTGACCAAAAACAAGTAAGTTTACAACCCATGGGCCTGGACGCCGATACTGACCCTCGCCTTCGGCTCGGGGCACTATCTGCATCCAGACCATTTTCCCGGTTTTAAACGTTCTTGTTTAAAACAGACCAAGCATATATTTATTCCTCTTCTAAATAAAGAACATCAATTGAATGATGAACCTCGTTTCCCCTTAAACCATTGAGCAGTTGGGAAATGGTATTAAATACACAGCCAATCTCACGAGCACTTCTTCGACTTACGCCTCTTCCGAAAAAACAAATATACGGTTTTTTTGTTTCGTGTAGGCCTACTTTTAAAAAAGAATTATAAGCCCTTCCTTTACAACCAGGTGTAGATCACTTTGCCAACATTAAACCAACAGTCACGTTTTATTTCTGTTACCAATCGGACAATCGCTTTATAAAACCGCTGCTGCACAGCTTAACTTCAATTCATACAATTAAAATAATAACAAGTACCTTTTCTTCTCCATCTTTGTAGTGAACAGAATATTGTCCCGCATCGAAGCATTCATAAGCCAGGGTTTCTGAGCCGCAAATGCAATTCTACCCTTTTCTCTAAGACAAGAAAATAAAAACCAAGTTACATTTTTTTATGGAAAAAAATATAATTAAGATGTGTGATCTTCACACACAATCGAGGTCTTGACCACAACATCAACTCTTGTTCTTGATTACACCTGCTCCTTACGGCTTACATGACAATGCAAAATTCATGAAATTAGTCGATCATGCCTAGGCCTACTCACTCATTAATGTGTACATTCCCAGAGAGAGTCGTCATTTCATCCAACATGGCCGCCAACAGTGATGACTTTCCACTTCCAACCTGACCAATCACCATTGTCAGCTTGCCTGCAACGCAAATATTTTGTTCAAGAAGAAATGAATATTGTCCAACCTTGTCGGTAATAGACAGATCAATTCATCCCCGCCCACAACTGAGCAAGCGAACGACCAACAACACTATTTGTTCAAGCTGTGCGCGTCAAACGCGCGTGACGCACGTTCGACATTGGTCAGGTTTAGATTGGTCGAAACAAGATTAGGCGTGGCTTAATATATCGGTCTTTTTGATGAAGTAAATACACATTAAAGTTTAAATTGTATTAGTTTGTTTTCTCCAACTCTCTAGGACAAACATGTTGTGGCCTTTTCCTACGTAAGTTCACTATCTACGTTTAAAAAAAAAATCAAGCATAGAGCACGGCAATTGTGTAAGGCTTAGTAACCGGCATCATAACAGAACAATCGTATATGAAGATAGTATAGTGGAATAAATTAAAGCATTAAAACCAGTTGTATTGGTCCATTCACTTACCTGCTGGAATCTCCACATCTATGTTGGACAGGACAGGTGTCGTACTCTCAGGGTCCCACGAAAAGTTGCCATCAGTGATCTGCATTTTGTGCGAAATGTGTAATTTCTTTCGAAATTTAGTAATTTAGTTATCGTTTGTTGGAGAATTTCAATAACAGGTATCGAAGAAAATGACGTAAAAAATCGAAGAAAATTACGTAAAATAATTATTCCTTCCCGTTTTTATAAACGGTATACTAGGTGACTGCGGAGAAGGGAATTTACCTGAAAATGAAAAAAAAAAATTTCCGCGAAATAGAAAATGAAATAGAACAATGTTTGCGATTTGATTATAATTACGACATCATTACTCATATTCCAAATCATGTCTCATTGGCACCCATTATAAAACCCCAAAATGACAAAAACAAACACTGAGATGAAAGTGGATTATCAGCTTTAAGTCGTGTTCTGTTGCAAACAATCTTCAAACAGCATGACCAACCTATCATTGCTTTCGATTGATTTTAGAAATCACATCTCTCTTTCAGATGCGGTACAGGCCGATCAAAGTTAAATACATCAACATGGTGGGCAGGTCTCAATAACCTTTAACACAATGTAGCTGGGGATCAGGTATAAACCTTGTAAATCGAAGGCGAATCTCTTATTAACTGTTTCCCATTTGAAGATTAAATAAGTCAGAACAAACTGCCATACCTTTATTGCTACTTGGTCCGTATTTGGTTTGGAAGGTACAAGTGAACTTGTGGACTCTGTCAACGAGATACCATTTGTCATTAGCTCTGTCTCTTCGTTCGCGTCACCGGTCTGGATACCGATAGAGATCATGGGCTCGCTATACACATCGTCGGTATCGAGCTTGTGAAACAGTACCTTGCTAGCATCGTTATACCTCTGTGGAGATGAGAACACAAATATCCCCTTGAGCGGGTGTCTCACCAATACAACTTTGCAAAACTGAAACAATTGAGAAAAAGGATGACCATACCCTCCTGTGACAAGTAGGCCTATGGATTGTTCAGGGTGGATAAAAGTAAACGAAACCGAGATATTATTGATAATTGGAACAGAAGTAGGGCACATGTGAATCAAAGGGAGATATCCTCTGTTAGGGTTGAATCTCCTCTTTAAAATGACACCATGGTCACGTCCTTACATTCACGGTTGACTGAGCAATGACCAATTTTATGAAAGGGTCAACTTAGAAAATTGCACCACTTTTCATGGTGATTTTTTTTTTCTCACCTGCCTCGATTGACAACTATAGCCTTTCACTCTGTGACAACTGATACCACAAAAAACACAATTGAAAAGTGGCAAAATTCTTTAAAATTCATTACATTCTCGAAAATGTAATGACATGATCAGGGTGTCATTTTAAAGAGGAGATTCAACCCTAACAGAGGATATCTCTCTTTGAATCATATGTGCCCTTCACCTGTTCCAATTAGCAATAATATCTCGGTTTCTTTCTTTTTTTCCACCCTGTACAATTTGGCATTAAAACACATGTTTTCCCACTACAATAACACTCAGACTTACCAAAATAGACAATAAACCAAGGCCAGATAGGCCTACGAGTGTTTGGTTTTAAGCAGTCAGTACGAGAAATAAATAAATAGTGAAATTCATGCGATTGTTTCTCTTTTCTTTTTCAGTTGGGTGAGGTTTCTACTCACGATTTTTTTTTTTTAAGATTTAAGGTGAGTATTTCTTGACACGAAACGCATGCTGTACGAACTGATGTTGAGTTCCAAGTGCGTCTTCACCTTTGTCTCTTTTGAATTGTTATTTTCCTGCGTCTCTCGTCTCTCAATGTCTCTCTCGACCTCGGGAGCCAGGAGGAATTTTAGAATTCGATTGGAGCTCACGATGGAGCCCACGATGCCAGATACCGACACGGGTATCATGAAGAGCGGAATCGCGATCATATTGAAGAACGACAAAGAAGAGAAGGTGATAGCAGGTGTCAGCGGGGTTCCATAAAGTGGCTCAAAGGTCACAAAGGCCTAGTGGAAAAAACACGCAAAATTGAATATCATACCAACATAATCTTGCAACCAGAAGATTAAATAAAGTTTAGAAGCAAACAATACATTTTTGGTTATAACTGCCCTTTCCAACAATTTTTTTTTTGAGTTTTTCGAAAAAGTGTTGTCTCACCATTAGAGTAAAATTCATGGGAAAAAACGTAGTAATCCAGCACGATCATGTGATTCCCATAGATCGAAAGATGGCAATTTTGGTTTCAGAGTGATTTGTGGCAAATCACAACAGAGCACTAAAACGTAACATCGACGACCACATGAAACATACATTGTATATTGATTACAACAGATTATATTATAGTAATGAACTTATTGATTGACAAGATGCATTTGCGATCTGAATACTATTGTTCATCTGACAATTGTCGCTCTTGGCAACTGCTCAATTGTGGGGCAGGTGTTTATTCTGGCAAGAGGCCAGGGCGAACCACAGAGGACCTCCTTGTATACTTTTAGGGAAATAAAGCAGGTGTATTTTATCTGGTCCAAAGTTGTCTCCACTAAACCCAATTAAAAGGTATTCTTTTGACTACAGCCTACGTTAAAAAAGCTATATAATCCGGAATTCAAAATCGACACTTAAACACCTGCCCGTAAAATAAACAGGTGTAAAATAGAAGACAACCTGTACTTACTACTAACGTCACCAAAATTGGAACTCCGAATGTAATAAACACTGTAACACAGATAATATAAAACGAGGTGTTACGCAATAAGTACTAAAAGATGGTGATGAAAATCTTCTTTTTTTTAATTTACAAATGATTTCAAATAACAAAGCAGTTCTAAATCTAACATTTCAAATTCAATCAGGCATGCTGAGAATGATCAAAGCTTACGATTGTTTATTAAATAGACGTTAACAAGGGTCATCTCTTAAATGCTGACAAATGTCCGTCAAACGAAAAAAAAATTGATACAAAATAACAATATATCACCTGCTTGAAAAGTCTTTTTGTATGACGTTTTGGATTGATTAGACATTGCTTGTTACACAACCAAGTTATGAAACTATTGTCTTTGCATACTTCGTCAACATAGGTTCAGGTATTCCACAATATAAGGACATAAACCATCTGCTTTACCTGAGGTGATCATGCATAAACTGATGTGGAGTAAGTGGAGCACTTCTTTCTTGCGGACCGCCTCTATTTGCTTACGATAGAGATCTTCCCAGGCGTACATCTTCAATAGTTTGATTCCTTGTAGAAGCTCGTTGGTTAGCTTGAGACGCTTGTCGGAGCAACGCTGAAACAGACAGTTACAATGTGGCTATGTTCGTAATGAATGTTACCCATTTCAGTCGCTATGTCCACTATTTCGGAAAACCAGCTAAAGAAGACAAGCATATTGATTTTTTGACTTTCCTATATCAGGTGCGGATCCAGGGGGGGGGGGTTCGAGTTCCCCTTGTTCCGGCAAAAAATGTATATTAATAATAATTACCTATAGGCGTATGTCCGCCTGTCTGCATCCATTGGATATAAAACAAATCTTACGGGCATGACCCTCCCCGCAACAATTCCTGGATCTGCCCCTGCATGTTCTGTTTCAGGTGGATTTCATTTACTTGTTTTTACTCCCTAAATTACGTCCTTCATCAGCTGACAGTTCCCTCCAAAACTTACCAAAATAAGCTTCTGCCTGTTGGCAAGGATGGCTGCAACTTTGAATTGAATCGGGAGAACGACGATGAACAAGGATGCTCCTAGGAGCGCCGAGAAACCAATTTCAAAATACAGGAGGATCAGGATTATGATGATCTGCAAAGAAAAAAAAGACCGAACACTGATGCTTGTGATTGTGGTAGAGAATAATAATAATATTTTATTCGGCAAATTGACATATATTCACACAGTTACAATAAATACATAACATTTGAGACTAAAACAAAAGGATTAACTACAGGATTCTAATTGTGCTGGAGGAAAATAATATAGCGTTACAAAAACAACGATATCATGTTTTGCATTTATGAATTTCTTGATATTTTCACCAATTGGCTAATATGACCACCTTTTGAGCAAATCAGCGATGCACAATGTTTATTGGGACACGGTGTAGACTGTTAGTTATTTAGAAGGGCGAATAAAGTATTTATGAAAAGCTGACTAACCAATATTCAAAATGCAACCACCCTGACTTGTTCATGCTGTTTGTTTATAATATTTTGTTGTACATACAACACAACCCCTGTAAACAATCAGTTCATCAAGAAAATTTACCTGAAATGGAGCCGACCACAGAAAGTTTATGAACTGAAACATGACCTGGACATTAGCGGCATCTGCGGACATGTGGTTGGTGACTTGGCCCATGGACATCTGGCCTCCCGAAAGGGTGAAGGTGGCAAGTCGTAACGCCTTCTTGTAGACCACACTCTAGCGGCAGATAAAGAAAAGATGACATCTTTTCCTAGATTCTTAAAAACTGAACCTGAACATCCTTTTACTCTTTGTACTATCCCGAAACTCCCCAACACACTCTACAGTCTTCGGGATTAGTCAATAAGTCGAACTTTATAACAATGTAAATATTAGTCCTAAGATAAACGTGTCACCACACAAAATAAGGAACCTCATCAACGTTTTGTATGGGCTACTAGCCACAGCGCACGCATTGTAAAGCTTAAATGAAATCAGGTGTGATATCCAAGGAGCTGAATGCAAATTTAACTGAAACGTTTTTGCTGGTTATGATCAAGTTGTCGAATGTCTTTGTGTAAGCTGCTTGTGATTGATGTCATTTGTTGATCAGAAACATAACTAAGAGAGTACGCGTTGCTTCCCTTTGCAGAGTTGGTAGCGCTAGCCTTTTAATCTGGCTTAACTCGAGAGTGATAACGATCAATTTTCCTTATAGACAGCAACACGCTGTTCAATCACGTTAACAGAGCAACTGATGGTTGCTTATAAATCCTTAAGAATTGTCCTACAACAAAACAATTACAAGAACAACATAACAGAAAAAAAGAAGATCCATCTCGATTTATTATCATTATAATAACCTACCTGTATGGCCGCTCGGACGTTCGCACCCACCACGAAAACCACTTTGAAATGCATATTCATGATGCATACCCTCACTGATAACACCATGAACAGAGTCACAATCAGGACGAAGCCATTGGCGAAGAACTCGCCGAATTCCACGTAATGTGGAGCAGGCTGAGATAAGAAATGTGAGGGCAAATACTAAACATTTGACAGTTTCAATGGTGCTTGAACGTTTTTTTTTATGAGCAATTTAGGTTGTCTGTTTTGCCATGTGGTTTTTGATTAGAGATGTAAAACATGTGTACAAGAAAAAGCTCACTTTGTATATATATTTGTATTTATTTATATTTATTCATTTATTTATATATTATGTAAAACTCTAAATTGAGAAATAGAGAAATCCAATCATCGTATTTTTCTGTTTAATTTGAAGGGAAAAAACACTAGACAAAACGTCTTTCATAATCTTGTTGCAATGAATATTTTTTTTGTTGAACCAGTTGACAGAAAAATTATTGCAGGACATAACAACAAAATTAAACATAAAGTGCATTTGAAAAAAAAGTTAATTGGTGTAGTAATAAAGTGTCGATCGTGACAAAATTACACTTTTTTTTCAATCTAACAAAAATACCTGGAAGGTTCATAGCGCAGGATCCGTAGAGGCAAAATGTCTAGCAGAAAATATGTTTAAAAAACACTGAAGTTATGGGATTTTTATTTATATTATTGTAATAAATGAAGAGGTCAGGCTGCGATACGTTATATGACTTACCAGCTCTGTATCTGTCGGAGTCGAAAGTGTAGTAACATAAGCCGTGAGGGCTCCGATACAAAGAGGCCCAATGATATTTAAGACGTCAGAGATCATCTTGTACAATGCAGCTTCAAGCAAGACTGGCCCGTAGGCATCAAGGTAGATCCTGAACATGGATGGTTTGGTGTCCTTCTTCTTTGCCCGATCCTGAGGTCAAATGAATGAAAACCTCCATATTGAACCTTTAAAAAACGGGGTTCATTGACCTTATTGCCGTGCTAGAATCAGATTCTGCCCAATGATATTTAACTTTTGGCACACATCTCCGAAGTCTCCATTGAATTAGGAAAACGAAACATTTCGAAAAGGTTATTGCCAATTAGGGTTACTCTAGGTCATTAAAGAGAAACTAAACTTGTTTTTTTTCCAGGAAAATAATATTGTAGCAGCTCTCTGAAATTAATATGGATTTTGTTTTTTAAATGCGTCATTCCTGGCTAAAGACCTTAAGCAAGAGGTTGGCGACCTCGGGTGCATTTTGTGTCGAGCTAATGTTATAAAGTTAACGAAGTTTTATTATTTTATTTTTTTAACGGGAAAAGCAGTGTCGGCAATTTTCTTTGATTTCAGTTTTGTTGCATTTTAAAATGTAGCTTGTATTTTTGTTTTCTGAATTTTGTTGACTTTTGTATTTCTTTTCTCTGCTTTTTAAGAGAACTTTGCACATATACATTAATTTAGTATTATTTTTAAGCGTTTTCTTTTATATATAAAGTATTGTTATAGAATCTTAGACTCATAACATTTGTATAGAATCTTATAAAGCACATTTGAACATTTTTTGGATGGAATTTGCGCTATATTAACAAACATTATCATTATTAGTAATGTTATTGTTATTATTACATTATTAACGAGTGGTACATGCATTGACTGTTTTGTAATGTTTAGTTTGCTTGGTATTTGCTTAATATGCGGGAAAAGGTTCAAAGGGTATTGTTAAGTAACAAAGAAAAAGTAACCAAAAACTAGAGGGATTCTTAAATTGTTTTGGTAATTTTTATGATAACAACAATCCAATCAATCAACAATCAAAGGGGCTGGGACCACATTCCCCAACTTTAAATAGACACTATGAAGATAATTAGGATAAGAAAAATGATCATAAAATCATTATGCTACATTATGCATCCAGAGCTGCTAGGCACGAAGCATATCAAAACGGTATAACAACTTTAAATGGATATTGATGTTTTAGCTCAATCTATTGCACCGATTAATTCCACGAAAGGGCACTCTAAACATAAGCACATGGAATATGGCATATGAAAGACAAGCAAACAATGAACAAATTCTAATGTAATATTTTCGGTGGGCTCGAGTGCCCTTTGAGGTCGGCAAACTGATGATGTCAAAATTTTCGAGATTGCACAAGCAGTATTTCTAATTTTAATATTACAGTCATTATGCCATCATCATCGTTCTTATCACGGTGGACTGTGGAACGGGCTCACTTGGCCACCGTAGATTAATTTCCATGGAACATCGAACTTGGTAAACACTCCACGGTTGAATTTCTATTGAGTAAGCCCCGCCCCCGCTACATCCATAATCATGATGATAATGCAGTTTCCAGTTATGTGAGAACAAAAAAGTCGTGATCAATGAATTTTAAAAATGGGGAAAAAAAATGGAACGGAAAAATGGTATACACGCTACAATCTTTGAGTGATTTGAAAAATGTGGTCCCGGTAAGGTGTCAATTAGCTATTAAACCCATCCAGAAAGATTTTTTTTTTCACTTTCGTATTGCAATGCAAGTGGCTCTAAATGTTGGGAAATTAACATTGGGTAGATTGAACTTGATTTCGGTTTACTTCAGTTCAGGTCCACGAATCGACTTGGATTTTTGTTGTCTTCAGACAAGTTAAAAATCACGGATTGTGTTTATCTTACCAGCTCCCTGTCGAAAGCCTCTTGGAACAGTTTGTGGTTGTGATGGGCCTTATGTCTTTCCGGGATGTCCCCCAGGTCTTTGTGTTCCAGTGGCTTCTTGTAGCCTTGCACAAACACCCAGTTCATCCACCAGTAGGTTGCTTTGGACAAGAGGCTCACGTAGTCGTCCATGAAGCGCATGTTGGGGTTTTGGAGGTCTTCGTTGACTGTTTTGCGCCTACTGGTTCCAACAACCTGCAAAGATCGAATTGGTTGTTGGGTGATATTCGATTCTGCTTTAATAGGGCTGATATAAATCGAGGCCCGTCTCCATTAAGTAGGCTAGTGCGACCCATAATTTTGAAGCTTCTACGGGTGAATGAGTATTTTCCCATAGTATAATTTGCCCTTTTTTTTCGAAAGAGGGAAACTCGCAAAAGCAATAGAACAACCTATTTTGCGACCACGAACAAGTTTATGCTTTTTTTTTAAGTTATCTTTCATTAGAAGATTGTAAAAGACCAATACAAGATATTTCCCTTCATGGACGTGTAAACACTGTATACTCCGTGTGTTACCTCCGGAGTGACAGTTTGAAAAAATCACTCGGTTGGGACTCGAGCTCACGACCTCCTGCTTTCTAGTGCAGACGTCTTACCACTCGACCACCGAG
Source organism: Patiria pectinifera (assembly GCA_029964075.1). Lineage (NCBI taxonomy): Eukaryota > Metazoa > Echinodermata > Asteroidea > Valvatida > Asterinidae > Patiria > Patiria pectinifera. Next base: position 12,404 of record JASAOE010000330.1, read on the forward strand.
CTTTCGGGTTCGGTTGGCAGGTTCAAATCTGATGTACATGTAGCAGCGGGTACCGCTGCCGCAATTAAACTATACAAAAGCTTCTTAACTGCAGTTATCAAAAGTGTATCTATTCTTTTCATGATGTCCTGCCCAACAAAGGACAGTTTTCTATCTGAATTCATTTCTTTGTGTTCTTATAGTACTGAATTATTTAATAGATTATTATAATAATGCTGAATGAGAAATCACCTTTATTCTGATCAAATTTAGTTCGTTCAGAAGGAGGATGCCGTATGCGATCACCATCAGTACCGTCAGATCAAACCGAAGCACGGTGACGTCGACTATATTGTGGTGCTTGAGGTCAGCTAGCTGTAGTGATTCTCCGATCAAGGCCAAGACCCAATAGATCATAAGCAAGATGGACATGGAAGGTATCTGCCATAGCTCCATCTGATGGTTGTAGATGAGAGAAAGGAACATGGCAAGGAAGGCAGCGGCACCGGGGGCGTAATAATGGGGTTGCGTTGAATGCTGCCATGCCCGGTACGTCTCGTCCGTCAGAACTCCCTCGCCGATGGCCGCTGCCAGAACGAACAGCGACGCGAGGCTGACCAGCCACCGCACTGTATGACCCGGATAGCACAGGACATACTTAGTGTTGCCCCGCTTACGGTAGCAGCAGACACATCCCAGCAGGAAGAGCGCAAGGGCAGAAGCGAGTATGAATGTGACATGCGGCAGAAATGCCAGTCCGTTTATGAAGCACGTGTTGCCGACCCATTCACTGGAGAGGTCGGTAGAAAGGTCAGTGTTGTTAGCCCCGCAGAACCACTTCCATTCTTCGTACATGATTGCACTATGCTGGAAAAACGAAACACACACAAGCACAATAAACCATTATTGATCATAGCCTGAGCTTAACTATAAATATCGAAATCTAAATTGTTTTGCACTAGGCCTATAGTATAGTCCTAGGCCTATTTTTCATGTACGTAGTACAGCAAAACCACAGGCCTGTAGCATGCAATTACCTCATTCCCCCTATCTTCTGAACGGTTCCACTGCAAGACGCCAATTAATTCTATATTCTGTTGCTCCGTGTTCTCCATATCCTCCTTTTGCTGCCAAATTGACTTGTACGTGATGGACTACTTCTGTTTGAGCACCGTTTCTCATGTACGACGGACATGCGAAAGCGTTAGGATTTTACTCGCGTTGTGTTCATTCGTGGGTTTGTTTATTGCCGAGCGATTGTGCAATTGGCAACACGCAGCTATCCCACGCACTGTTTCTCGACTCCATGACGTGCATAATGCATAGGCGCTATTCGAGGCATCCGTCTACGTATACTCCGCTGCACTGACTGGGCAATTAATGAGCCGTGCAAGTCAAGGGTTATAGGGAAAGGTTCATTTCATAATATTATGTTTATTGCCGATTGGTTGTGCAATGCGCTTGTCAAATCCTGTCGTTCTTTATATTCAATGTATAATTTTGCTGTGAAATGTTTCGGAACGTTACTCGGTCTAATTCAATGAAATAGTTTGATCACCGGTTGGACTTCATTGGGAACGAAACTGTACGTACTGTCGTTTATCGGGCCTAAAGAACAGGTACGATATGGCACACCCATATGTTTTCAAACTAACGACATAATTATATTGAGAATAAAACAACCAAAAACAAACAAACAAACAAACAACCCCAACATCCCAATTAAACAAACTAACTAACAAACTAAAGGAATCTGGGAGACATCATTGTCTGATCGTATATATATTTTGTTTCGTTAGTTAAAGTAGACTAATATCCTTCTAACGCAAGACAGCAGTTGAATTTATATTGCTCAGTCGACAAACATTTTTTTTGGGGGGGGGGCGGGGAGATTTTTTTAATTTTTTTTGAGGGAGAATTATAAAATGCCCTCGTTTGCATTTTAGCATATAGCGTAAACTTGTTTTTGGATATTCAACCACAACATTGTGTGACGACATGAGGGCCTATGCACTTCAATTTAGGCTGTATAGTATGCCTACGACCGGGACTTTGCTATAATATATACAGTCGATTAGTTTATGGCAAACGAACCTGAACATGAATTCAGTTCCATCTCACTTACCGTATCACATCCTCATCCACTCGATTCTTGGTCCGGCTGCAAATCCTAATTTTTACACAACGCTCGGATTTCTTTTCACGGTATGACACGTTGTTGCATGTACTTAAAGGGCGGTATGTATAGATCTCATCGTTTGCACTGGCTTTTCATTGGGACAAGTCACGTTTTCAAGATCAAAGTTCTAATTTTTTTTTTTGAGTTGCTGCGTTTGTTTGTGTTATTTGCATGGGTTTTGTACAAACAAAAATCCTTTTATTTTGTTGAAGAGCCGCGGCTGCGTGAAAAGCAACGGATACATTGTTAATTTATAACCGGAAGACAAACAAATGGGTCTGTTTTCAAAAGGATATCGAGTGAGTCTCGACCGAAGTGCAACGAGTAAAATTGCATAGTCACATCAACTTGATTTTTATGCACATTCACGTGCCGGCTGATATGTTTACATGGGGACGTACGGGTAAAGGTTTACTGAATAATATCGGTGTACGTGATCGTCGTGTTAAGGGAAAGTCAGAATCCTTTCATGATCAAGCGTCGGCATAATTTATATTTATTTTAACCAAATGGTTTGTTCATTCTCCTTCTGGGATCGATGGAATTTTGAAAGATGTTCTCTCAAACAACCGCTATACTTTCGTCTAATTGCTACCAATGATAAGTCAGTCTTTCTTTCCTACAGGGATATGATGTCAAAAAACTTTGACAATTTGAACCCAACGAGTGTCGTTGGAATTTGTCTGTGGCAGAAAAAGGAGCTACTTTTTATTGAAAAGGAAGACATTTTAACATCTTAAGTGTTTTTGATATCAACAAAAAGCTTGTCTACCGCCGAAGGAAAACGGTCGTCCACAAAAAGTTATTGTCTTATTCAGATTTATTGACAACATCATGTTCAAACTTTCCTTCTGAAGGCTCGTCACGGCGGATGGTCTTAAGGGATGGATCTAGACGGTGAAAAGTTAATGAAGCGCTGTCATCCTTCAAAATTTACCTCATGGTTTTGTAGTTATTTAAAAAAAAAAAGTTGTCAGATGGACACTTTTCTTGGGACATATTGTAGAAGTCAGTATTTAGGAACTTCAATTATAGCGAGGGTGTAAAGGGAAATAGTCCGACGGGGTCTCAGACCCCTGGATCCTCAGTCCCCTTCCGTGGCTTGTTTCGCAACTTGTTTGAAACGTGGCGCCAAAGTTTTGAAATTCCATTCCACGAATGCATTTATTTTGATTGAGGAATGACTAATCTAAACGAGGGGCAACAAATATGTGACAAAGACTATTGCGCGCGTTATGCGTTGACTACAGAACACATAAAGGGGATGTTTGTTGTTTATATTTTAGAGATGATTCATGTGTCACCAAGTAATTAAATCACTGAGTTTTTTCGTCTGTAAATATTAGTTGCTTCAAAAAAGAAATGTTGCACCTTCCGGTCGTATAATACAGTGTCATAAAAAATGGGTGGGGACCAAATCGTCTCACCCATTAAAACTATTCCCAGACGGATATATTTGTCTATTATAGATGTATTCGGGTCCGGGGGGGGCACGCTGCAGAGACTCCGCCCTGGTACTTTGTACGATACGGAACAAAGGTATCAGGTCGTGACTGCAACATATCTCGTGGGTTGACATTCATAAAAAAGGGCATGTGGGTGAACTTACAAAGGGAGTCTTGATACACGAGCCAAGTTTTGTCTTGTTGGGCGGTTTGTTATGGTTGATGGACTCTGATCTAAAGCGTGTTTATATTTGTGGCGTGACGCCGACGGGAGGCCAAGTTCAGTTTCTAATGAGGCTAACTTGTTATAAAGTAAGTTGTAATAAGCACACAATGAATCATGGCATGGCAGTTTTGCCAAGATAACGGAAACCTTCTGTAGTCCCCTGTATAATATTTAACATAAGTACATTGTTGCATAGAAATATGCAACATTACAGGAGTTTAATTTTTTACGACTGAATTCCAAAGCCTAATACACTCGTCAGCCAAAAGATCGTTAAACATACAGTCAAAGGAATTAAATTTTTTTCAAGTCACGTTTCATATGAGATTTCTGTTCTTTGTTTATTTCCTCCACGAACAGAAATGGCCGAGGGGTGCTGTATGATGTGACAAACTTCATTTATGAATAATAAAATGGTTTGTTTTCGAGTTTCCAATATATGTACCTTCAACCGCCCCTCCCCCCCCCCCCACAATGTTCCCAAGAAATCGCTGCCGCTGGTCAACGGAGTGGCAATTTTGTTTGCTTAATTCAGGAAATGTCACCTTGATGGCCCCCAGTGGTCATATTCTTATAAATAAATAACACATGCTTTAAATAGCCTTTAAAAGTAGACTTCAGCCAGTGGGTTGAATTTCAGCCGATGGATTGACCTACTTTTATTGTACGAGCAGTTTGACAGTGAATGGTGTTTGTGGACGGATTACCGATCCAGGGAAATTCTGGTCACACCTTTGTCATCAATGATGAACGTCCCGCAGATACGAATGCCGTCACGCCGTCACCGATTAACTGCGCCGACCTGCATATTATTACGACCTAATACAGGCACAATTGCTCGTACAGTGAAGAAATGCACATCTCTAATCCGTATACACAACGAGTCATTTTTGCTTCTGATCAAAATGCATGCAGATGTCTAGGCCTACCCAACAATAAGGAGGGAATTGAAATGAAAGGAATGGCAGAGGTATGTCGAGAAAAACAAATAGTTCCCTCTCATGAAAATAGTCCAGCGTTTGGTTCGCTAGAAGCATTCCTTCCATTCAGGATGAAATGAGAAAAAAAATACTTCAGTTGTGAGGTTAAAGCTATTACAAGAGCACGGAGGGAGCAACACCCAAGGCAGCAGTTTAAAGAATTTTGATCAGAAAAGGAAGGTCGATTCATTGTGTAAGAAAGATATTCTTTTATTTACTCACGTATTTATGTGGATAAGTGGGATTTCGAAGTCAAATTATCTTTGAGCTGTATTTGCATATGACTTTTTGACCCACGCGTGCTTAATTACAAAATGTCTTCTGGACGACAGTCCCGTTGGCCAGAAGTGGCTGACATTGTATACATTTGTATACATTTGTATACATTGCACTCGCAAAGTCTTACACGTTTTCGGAGACAGTTCCCACGCTTGGATCCTGCAGCTCGGTAGCAAGGCCCATTTGCTGTGATGGCTTCTTGGGGAATAACGTAGCTATATATTGTTTTTGCAAACTTTAAGACGTCAGGGTATATGCAAGCGCACAATCTGATTTTTTTGCAGACTTATCAGAGATGAGGTTCACAACAGTTTCAAGTTAGTTTTGAATGAAAGTAGTTCTATGTTGTGTGACATCAGCCTCGATAGCTGCCTGACCTGAAAGCGTATAATTTTGAGGACATCGAGTTGGAGCTCCACACAGCATGCCCGGCTTTCTTTGCTGCCCTACAAGGATCTGTAGTGACGACGAAAAAGAAAACAGAGAAGCAGAGAAGCAGAGAAAAGCCATGGTTGCAACTGTTGCCAGAATGCTCGGCCATTTCCGTTGACCACGGAAGAGCTAGCAGTTCCAGACCTTAAATGGCATCTAAATGTGGATGACGGGTTGCAAAAGCAAGGTAAAACAAGTGTGCGAATTGTTTTTATATATAGATGATGCCTACTGAAAGTAGTACAACCAACCGATCAATCAGTTAATACGGACGGGATAGGCGGCTCGATCGGACACGGACGGACGGACGAACGCCCCCGGATGACAAACTTAACTGAACAATTTTAATTCGTATTTAACCTGCTGATATTTAGTGATCAAATGGAACAGCAGTATAATATTTTCTAAAAATAGAAATTATTATAAGATGAAGGGCAAAACCTTATTTGATTTATATCACCCCGACGCAAAAATTCCATCTTATAATAGTTTATGCGGTACCCCGCATACAAATAATTATACAATAAGAGAATGGATACAATCACACACACACACACATTGTTTTACATACGTAGTGTGGACATTCCTTTGTTTTCGTGTAGTTAAGAAAAACCAGTGAAAAAAACTCATTTTACTCAAACTGTAAAACTCTTTCAACAAATGTGTTTTTCTATGATTCCCTTTAGTAGTTATGTTCACAATACAATATCAAAACATTTATCCTCCAGGGTGTGTGATTATTTTTTAAAGATCTTACAAATTAATAGCAAATATCCCGTCGCTTCCCATGTGGGTTCAAGTTAATACAAATATGGATAAAAGGGAACATACTACTAATTCACGATTCGACAATCGAGGACTCCCGCCTACGCATAAGTTACGCATACAAACTTTAACGAACGGTGGCGCTATTTATATTGCCAAAAAAAAAATACATCTAAGTGCAAGGCAGCGCATCGGCCTAGCTGGTCACATTACTATATCAAACAATTCGAAGAGAAAAAGGTAATATTAAAAACGCACGGAAACAAATAATAAATGTACTTCACAATAATTCTCAACCCAAATTAATGCCATTTACATTGAAGGCACAACCGCCAATAACCCATATTTTATCGCTAATCACTTCAACCACAAGGCCTAATGTTTTCTGTCTACAGGACCTCTGTAAATTTATGTTCACCGTTAAAAAAAAACACATCATGAAAGAGTATTTAAGGTTAGCACAAATGTCTGTTTTAGTTAGCTCAACATTTCTGCCGACTGAGCCACGAAATTGGCTCCTGATCCATCTCGTGTGGATGATCCCTGATTCCTCACTCGTCTTCGACCAGCGCCGTGAACATGCCATCCTCGTCGGCTAGGAGCTCGTCAGGGCTCCCAAACTCGGCCACACGACCCCCGTCCAACACGATAATCTTGTCATAGGTCCTGATGGTCGCTATGCGATGCTTTGAGAAAAAGAATAAAGAAAACAGGTTGCGTTGAATGATATAATTGGTACGATTAAATAAACTCTTTCCAGCAAAACTCCTTTTTATATCTTGTTTTAGTTTTTAGTTCCACGAGATAGTGTGAAAAAAGTATATATTTGATTCAGGAACAGAGAGAGAGAGAGGTTTTCAGATTCGCCATGTGGAAGTTATTAGGTATTAAATGATGTACTAAGGAAGAAACCAAGAGGTTTCGACTGGAACTTTCCGGTGATTTTTACCGTCATTGGGAGTTGATCCTCTCATTTTCTTAGATCTCAACTGCACCTTTTCGTTTTCAGTTCCTCCAATATTGTTTCAGGAAACTTCTCCTAATTTCTACTAGCACCTATGCAAAGCCACAAACCGTATTGAATATTATTGTGTTCCATTGTAAATGCACATAAAAATCCCTTGTAGGCCTATACTTACTGCGATCGTTAAAACTGTTCTATCTGCAAAGGCATTAGCAACAATGGTCTGCAATATCTTGTCCTGCGGGATATTATTCGAGAAAAAAATTCGTTTCTCGTTAAAATTGTGGTGGTTATGGGGTAAATGGCAAATGGCGAATTTTAAAGATTAATAATACGGTATCCAATATTGTGTTTGTTTGTTTTTTTGTCGATGTCGATGTCGACCTGTAGAAACATTAAGTCAAATATAGAACCAACTATTTATTGAATTCGTATCTTCATCAGTGTTTCTTTCGATGTCAAAGATTAACCTCAATAGTTCAAGAGACAGACATCTTAATTTCTCGCAATAACACTTTTAATGTTTAAATCAACATTTGCGATTTGTATTAATGATTGTTATGAATCAGATTTAATTTGCTAGTAACCCCAAAATAGCATTTCTGCATTACAAAGAGTACTTTAATGTTCGAAGAGACAAATACAAGCGACAATCAGGCCCAGGTGTTGAAACAAATACTTTCATCAAATGCGTCAAAACTGTATCATTTCGTCAAAATTTTTGATTATAGTTACCGTTTCCATATCAACTGAAGCTGTGGCTTCATCCATAATGAGGATATGTGATTTCCTGAGGAAGGCTCGAGCCAGACAGAACAGCTGCCGCTGGCCAACGCTGTAATTCTCACCGCCCTCTGTAACAACTGCATCTGTGGTAAGACAAGTTTTCAGCACAGGACTTATATTAACTTTGCCACCGCTCCCTTCTTTAACCTTAAGGCGTCAAGTTGTATAATTCATTAACAAAGGGAAACTTTTCAGCAAGGGTATCGTACATTACGTCAGACATAAACTGACATCACATGCCAGTATCATAAGTTGCTCACATTTCCCTTAAGTGAAATCAAATACAAACTAGGCCTTATTGTCAGAAAGATTAGGGAGAATTTAGGGCGGGCAAGCATCTTATAATCTTAATATACTGTTTCGCCTCTGTTGGCAAGGTATTGCTCAATTTTCACATCGTGAACAATTGTTTTCTTTCAGATTATTAAACAAACTCTTCATGTTCCCGTCTGGATATTTCTGTAACCCTGTTGACTGCTTATATTGCATTGACCTTCCTGCGGTATTTAATGACCGATAAGTAAACAGGCAATGAATTCGGTTATTTTATTTACCTAATCCCCCGTCAAGCTGGGAGACGACGTCTTTCAGCTGTGCGATCTCGAGAGCATGCCACATCTCATCATCTGACACGTTCCTTTCCGGATCCAAATTTGCTCTGAATCAGAACGAAATAAACATTGATGAGCTTTTTAAACTATTGATTCTTTGACGTGCTTTAATCAAATCAACATGGCCTAAAGGTATATCCTCTACCTGCTAGGTATCATTGAGTAACACCCCACTCCTGAAAGCGTGTCATATTTCGCTTTTAGTTTACTCCCTGGCAGCCCTATACTAATTCCTAAGATAGGTATACTCTATTTGCTCTTGTCTACGTATTGATGTTAATGTATTTTCTGTTGTGAAGTTATGTACTCGTTGTGATTAGAATCTGCGAAACAAAGTATTGGAATTAGTACATAATTTTGTTCCTCCTATATGTTGCTCTAATTGATTTATTTCATGCCTTGTCAGTAAGTTTACGTATTGGACGATTACCGATACATGAGAGCAAAAACAAATGTTGCAGTGAGCTTTAAGTTACTGGTTAGCACAGCAGATAGAAGGCAATGTTGCGGGTTACTAAAAATACCATGGTATCTGACAGTCTGATTAAACAATGTTTTCGTACGTTTTGTGTGTCAGAGCAAGGGGAGAGGGGGTTCGAACCCCCCTCCCAAAACCGCGCCTTGATTGTAATATGATTATGTTTACGGACTTGGTATTATCAATGACATATCGAGAGAAAAAAGCCATTTGATAAAAATGCACATTTCAATTCCAAATGAACTATACCTCGTGCAGTTTTACAATTTTGAAGGTTGGATAGTGATCAACAAATTTACCTTACAGGTCCCGTGAAGAGCACTGGGTCTTGTGGTATAATTGATATGCTGCTTCTAAGTTCCATTAGTGGTACGGACATAATATTGACACCGTCGATAAATATCCGCCCTGAAGGAAATATCATTGAGTAACAAAATACTTTAAGTACAGCCATAAACGTACAAGATATAACACGAATAATTTCGCACTTTTTTATATTCAGGCAAAAGTATTATTTCCTTGCGAGTTTCTTTACTAAACGTTGTGTGGGTTATCCCGTTTCAAATTTTAATATCTTATAGAAGCTGATGTTTTATGATAAAAAAGTGGAACTTGTTCTTGTCAAGCACACCAATGTTTAATGAATAAACGATGGAATTTTTGCAGCAAACGAGGTTCTTTGTATCATTATTTTTAATGCAATCTTAGTAAGTTTCGACTTTTACTCAATGCACGAAGCCTAAACTAAATGTGATACCCCAATTTCTTGAGCTTTAACTGTCAAATTACATGTATATAGTTCCTTCATATAATTATGTAGTCAATTCCAGAGTGCATTTTAATGTTTAGATCTACAATCACACAGCCTCCCCCTAATAAGTTATCTGTTCCAATGAACGAGATCGTATTTTCTGTTGATTGGATTTACCTTCAAAGATGTCTATGACGCGCAGCAGTGCCAAGGTGAGGGAGGATTTGCCACTTCCCGTTCGGCCACAGATACCGACCTGGAAAAAAAGGCAAGTAATATTTCAGTTTCTTTATGATTTTCATCCCAACACAAGAACTTTAATCAAGTCAGTGGCAAGTTTGGCAAAAACCAATCACACAGTCAATCACAAGTCTATGTCATCAAAGTCACAGTAGCTGATCACTGACGTAATTTGTCACATGAGAATGGATGATTGTCATGATTTGATTTCACTGTTAGATACCATTTACTAAATCTGACCTTCTCCCCAGATTTGAGGAACACAGACACATTCCTGATCACAGCATCAAGACCCTCTGCATACCGAACCGAGACATTGTCAATTCGTATCTCTCCAGTATGAGGCCAGCCTTTTGAAGGCTCGGTTCCTGTTTGAATAAAGAAAGAATCTACCAATTTAGTTTACAACACGCTAACACATTTTAAGATAGGCGAATGGCATAGTATTGTGATGAATCATAAACTACACGTTTTATACATTAGCATGAACTGTATAGTGACCTTTCTTTAGTGCTTAGTCACTAATGCTAACATCAGACTCCGATTGGCCAGCACTTTGTGGGCGTGACTTAAGAAAGGCAAGGAACCTACATGGTGACGCACGTTACAATATAGATGCTGTGTTGCGGAGAGGCAACGTTCATGTCTTGTTATGATTTACTGAAAACATCGTCATCGTCGAAAATTGAAGTGGAATTGACTTCCTTGTTTATACATTGTGAATAACGTGTGCAATCCCGGAAGGGTGCTTTTTCAACAATCAACTACATGCTTCCTAAAATTGACAAACACCGTTGTGAGCTAGAGTGCAAGCTATTGTTCGGTGCAATTAGCCTACATGAAGTATCTGTAGTTATGATTCTAACCAGAACTCTTTCCAGCTACAGCTCCAGCCACGAGGGGCCCTTCCAGCTACGCACGCCAAACCATGTTACATTGCGTAGCAGTCTTGAAAGCGAGAATTTGGGCGTCATCTGAACACGGCCTCAAAATCTTCCAAGACGATTGTGAGTGTGAGAACGGCCGATGAAACGACACACACGCGTACAAATAATTATAGGCAACGCGTTCAAGATTAACGTGACGTGTAGCGTACTGCGGGAGCGATAATCTGACTAAAGGGAGGACAGCATCATCCAGGCGCATACTATAGAATCAAAATTAATTGCAGAAGTTCTTAGGGTATTGCCTGTCTTATAACGTATGAAAAGAGGTAAGATCTCCAGGCTAGTATTAATCCCGAGAGAAAAGTACAAACTACTTGCCTCCGTAGTCTTCCCTGCCCACGTCCGTGTAGTGCTGAATTCGCTCCACAGCATTCATCTGCATCTCAACCTCCGTCCGATTTCTCATGAAGAAGTTGAGATAGGAAGATATCTGGCAATATCAAAGAAAATAGGTTGATAAGAACCTAAAGTTACGCTGCAAAAGAAACTTAGGAATGTCAGTTTCTTTAAACCTGCTGTAAATGGTAGTATCTGTGCTGAATACGCCGCTTAACGAGTTTACAGAGATATTCTGCTAAGTCTTCAATCCGATTTCTTTTTTAGTCCAACTCGAACAATTGTTAGCATTCTTGCGTATCAATCGGTTAAAAATCGCATTTGCTAGTTTATACGTACATAATTATAATGACTCACAGGAGACAACAAAATATATGATGTCATAACAGAGACTTAAAAACACGAAGAATGAACTTTACCAACACGCCAAAATAGCAATAATGAAGGAATTGTGTTAAGTTTTGGTGTAAAGTTATAACGATTATTACAAAATAGTCCTGTTTGTATAGGCCTACTTGAAATATGAAGCTTGGCATAATAACCAAATAGAAGTCGATATCAATTGGATTTCTCAACTTTTTGGGGTTTGTTTGTCTCTGTACAATCTTGCATATACCTGTAAGCTGTAAGTGGAACTCAGGCCAACCGCACTAGAACTGATAATGTCGAACACCAACGAGCCAATTAACGTGGTCAACGTAGCAACAAGCACAAACAAGGCTCCCACGAGGTCCTGTTTAAGAATAAGAAGAAATCAGCTTCAGCAACACTTCCGAGGTGAAGTTGTTTTGCATCGCCGGCGAACCCAGTCTCAGACACTTTTAATTTGTTCTTTAAAAACAAAACTGAGAAACTAGTCGAAAAGCGTGTTTTTTGCTGGTTGCTAAATGATGTTAGAATAAGAATCTACTCTTTTAAAATGATAACTATTTGAACTTTACAATGTCACAAATATGGGAGAACCTAAAAAGATTTGGGTTATGCATTTCTTGAACTGATACACGACAGACCATTAAATCACCTTTGTACAGGCGCAGTATATCGTAGACATATCTAGACTCACAAATTCGCAAAACAGAATGAACAGCGAGGAAAAACACATCGATATCCTGAGTATTCTCATATTGGTCGTATTTTCAAGCTCTGCATTAAGCGTTTGGTGTTGTTCCTTGTTTGAAACTCACCAGCCTCACACCAAG
>JASAOE010000331.1:0-25000 GCA_029964075.1 Patiria pectinifera
CGTGCTACGCCACATCAGTGAGCGCCCTTTTCAGAGAGCAGTAGGCGCCCAACATCGAAAAAAACGCCTTCAAATAAAACAAAACAAATTAAAAATCCATTAGAAGGCAAAAAAATCAATGTTTTTTAAGTGCACGGGGCACGAATTGAAAAGTAACATAAAACATTCAAACCAAACCCTGCCCCTCAATTTGACAACCACTTATGCCTTATAGTACCATAAAAAATACAAATGCTAGGTAGACAGCATGTCTGAGCTAAGCTGTCTGTTGTGGGCACAGATAATTGACAGGACAGACCTACATGCCTTGTCTCCGGATGACTGACAATGCAGGGCGGTTCATAATATAAAGAAAATCCACTTTTGACAGCAGTTTTCACCTATTAAAAGCAAAATATTTTTAACTTTAGATTAGTAGTCGTTGAAGTACTTGCCTTTAAGGATAAGCCTTAGCAGAAACCCAGCAAATATACGAATGAGCTACGAATCTCCAAGAATATGTACGAATAGCCACGAATACGGTTGTCATACGGATGTCTCACGGTCGCACTACGGATTTACTTTCATGACGTTTTACCACGGAAGTTTTGAGCAGTTTAAAACTTCCGTAGCCCCTCCACGAATACCCAAGGAAGATGACGGATAACGACGGAGGTACTGAGGATGAATACTTCCACGGTTTATTGTGAATTTCTAACCGAGGAGATCCGTGGCTCGAAAGCGTAAATGTGTGATTGAAGTTTTAGTGAAAATTGATGTCAACAGTGGATTTTTTTTATTTTGAACCACCCTGTAAACCAATCCCGGCACGCTGTCAATTTTATCACGAAGCATTATTTCAATGGCGAAGGCATTGCGCTAGCCTTTGTTGTTGTTGTTGTTGTTGTTGTTGTTGTTGTTGTTGTTGTTGTTGTTGTTGTTGTTGTTGTTGTTGTTGTTGTTGTTGTTGATATAATCCGTCACGGGGCAGTTGCCAACTTTAAATGTATTTCGTATTTGCACCATTCATCTCATCCATCAATTAATTCTGAAAGCTATCATTTCTTCAAAATACAATTATTATTTTAAACAAACTTTTGGCATGTGTTTTACATGAGGCGACCCAAAACAATTCTTCTTGCAGTTCAAATACATATACAGTCGCCAAAAATGTTGGCAATAAAACAAGTTCTTGGCATTTATGAACATACATACATGTAAACTATTGCAAAAGTCTGGTGTTCATGTTGGAACTGTTGCCACGTGCACTAGCTGGGGTATAAGAAGGCAACAGAAGAAGAGACGATTGAGAAATGTTTCTCTTGGATGACGGGAGGACATGTGCTGACACAATGTTGTGTTGTCAGGAATGGATTGACTAGTGCAAGGCGAGATTAAATGTTAAAATTGCGACCCTTCGCTATCAAAACTAACCACGAAGAAGGTGCATTTATATCTACAGTAAGTTGAAGCATGGTTAAAGAGGATGCTAGCTAGTGGCGCATTCGTGAACTTATAGCCTTAAAAATACTGGTAACAGTCAAACTTGGTGGTGACAATAGAAATGAGTAGATGAGGTGAATGCACCAAGTCTAATCGACCTTGGTCTGTTGGAGAATGACTATTTGCGACGAAACATGTGGTTGAAAGTTTCCTTGAAGTCAGGGTGGGAAACTGCGTATATAACAGGGTTGACGGAGCTGTTGAAGAAGAGTATAGCGGCACCGTACATGGTCATACGGATGCCCCATGCACGTGACTGTCGGCTGATGGCAATGACGAATGGGAGTTGGCAGATGACGAATGCCGATACAATGTAGACGAGATTCTTGGTGACAGCAATCTGCCTCTTCCAGAGCCTCCTACGAAACACCCGCTCCGGAGTGCAGACCGCGCCGGAAACACTATGGATCTCCAGCCGAGCCATGGTCCGGGACTTCTTGCGCACGTACCGAAAAACCGACGTGTAACACAACAAGAGAATCAGGAACTGAATCGGGGAAAAACACATGCTGAAAACGAAACAGTAAGCCACCGAGTACGAGTTTGACCTCACGAAGCCACATACACTGTACAGAGGTTCGTATCCAAGTTCACCGAAATCGGATACAAGGGGTATCAAGACGAGGCTCAGGGGGAAGGCCCAGGAAAAGACTAACATGAAGGCGATGTTCCGGCGGGTGTAGATGCGACGTGTAGTGGCTTTCGATTTAGTTATACCGATCCATCGATTCAGGGCTATGAGGGTCAGGTTGTTAAAACTGCTACCGTAGCTGAGGCAAAGGACTGCAGTGCTGGTCACACATATCCACTCAGTTCTTGGCGACGGCCAGGCCCCTTCACCTAACAAGGCAACCGCCTCCCAAGGCAGGAATATGCTTGAGAGCAAGTCGCTTACACTCAGGTTCGTCACAAAGACGTTGGTCACCGTACGAAGCTTCTTCGACTTGAACATAGCGAGGATGACCAAACAGTTCCCGACAGCCCCTGCCACAGCGGAAATGATGCACAAAGATGCAATGATTTGTCTTTCGTAATAATATAGGTAGGCTATGTGTGTTTCCTCGTCAGACGTATTAACAGATGACCCTACATCCTTGTCGGTCGAGTTCGACATGACATAAAGATTGCACATCCGGCAAAACTGCCAAATTGGAAACAAAAATGAATATCCGATATGAGTGAATCAAACTAGCACTTGTCTCGCTTGATGGGTTTGTCCAAATTAGGCAGTTTAATTGTTTCTGTTCTCGCCAACAAGATTGAAACTTCCGGGATTGGTTTCCCAATTTAATTCTTTCGCTTCCGTTTCCTCCAAGAGAATAGCACAACAAGAAAGAACCAGTACGCCTACAATACGTTAAGGTTTCATCTGCATTATGAAACCTCGCATTGGACGACTGTATGTACAGACGTCCGATAATACAGGAGGCCTTCGTGGAACATTAATGGCATGCATGGCTAAAATCCACTCTGGAATTGCTGAACAGGATAAGAAAAGCCCGACAAACGACCGCGAATTTAATAGAATTTTGACAGTTCTCATTTGTCTCCGGTCCTAAATGATCCTGCGATTGCTCTGATGATGCAACCGACTGTTCATATCGACACAACAATGTGACGCTGTTTCAACAAAGGTGTTTGGACTTTAGCAGAAAATATTGAGGTTAATATTTTATTGTGTAGCGCGAGCATTTACGCACGTATTGCCCCGCTTCCATGTGTGTCCGCCATCCTTATTGGATTTCTTGGAGTCAGGCAGCTCCGAACTACAAAACTATGTGCATATACTTCTAAAATTATATCCGGTAATGAAGATTTACGAGTCTTTGGTTCAAAAATTAATATTGTGCAAAGATAAACTATCGGTTAATGAAAAGCAGATCACAGTTTACATTTGCGATACCTTGTCTATTTTTTTCTCTGAAACGTTCGTTCTTTAATTGTAATTATTAGAAAATGACCCTTTCGTGTTCAAACTTAAGGCAAAACTGGGAGATACGCCTCAGCCATTGAGTGTTGTGACGTTTGAGGCGAAATTGGAATGCACCACCATTTTGGAATGTGAACATCATTTCTAGACGTAACAGTATGAGTTCATAGTGGAGTGCCGAGTGGAAGGCTGTGTGGTTAAGGGCATTGGATTCGTGGTCTGCGGGTAAAGCTGCAGGTTGTGGGTTCGAGTCCAGCCTGGGGTCATGGTGCGTGTGCCTCTTGGGCAAGGCACTTTGTCACTCATTGCTTCTTTCCACCCAGGAGTAAATGGGCCCCTGTGAGGGCAGAGATGGTTATTGTGATTGAATTAGCTTCATTGCGCCTAACAGGCTGCATCGAGCTGTATACTCCCCAGGGAGCTGAGATGGTATTTGGAATGTTTCATGGGCCCAACGATCAGGGGTAATAATGATGTAGCGCCTTGAGCACCAATATACCGGTTGGATATGTGCGCTTTATAAACACCCACTATTATTCATACTCGATGACAAATATCTCCTTCCTTTTTGTCAGACTAATAAATGACTAATAAATTTAAATTCATACTGGTTAACATTTGCCCCAAAACTTTTAAAATGAAGAAAAGGCCTACAGTGCGACTCGCTGTGGATCACATGAAGGAGAAAGTAGGCCACATATGTATTAACAGACTTGAGGGCACAAAGGCAATGATGCATAAGTCTTTTGATAAAAGAAACGAGACCTTCACATGGGTAACAGGGCACCCAAAATCTGCGCAAAGCAGTTGTCATAAATTACGGTTCAATGATTTTCTTCTTTTGGGGGGTCGTGTGCAATGCCAGATTGAGAAGTTGTTCGACTGCATGTCCATCAAATCAATTTTGTGAGATTCAAAATCTTAGGCAGTACGGTGGGCCACAATTTTCCTTTCGCCTTCTGAATGTCCCGGGTTTGTTTTCGTCTTTTGATTTTATTGAGAGAACAATGAATTTGCGTTGTTGTTTGTACGTGTTGGCAACTGTGAAGTGCCGCAAGCTCAGTGATAGACCCTCTTCATCTTGATCCGAATATCTTAACAGTACTGGTTACTGTAACAACATCAATTATCTGGTCTATAGGTCATCCGTCCAGCCGAACACGTCATAACTGAGGACGAGGTATGTGTTAGTGAGGACCTTCATGCCAATCATGCACTTGATGTTCTCGATGTTGTCGAAGCTGTTACACAGAAGATGAAGCTTCCTCAGGTTCTCTGCACTAGGTAGTAACAGCGACAGACTGTCGGCGTCACTTTCCTGCAAGCCACAGTAATCAAGATGCAGCGTGTCCAGGTGTGGAACCACAGGGACTAGGAGGTCAACTTGGCCGTGCATGTTGTTGTAGCTGAGGCTTAGCCGTTTGAGGCTTGTCGCTGCCGAGAGAACGTTGGCGAGGGACTCTGCGTCGTCTTCCTGGATGTCACAGTTAGACAAATCTAACCTTTCTAGGGATGAGACAAAACACACCAATGCGTGCAACGAGCCGTGCAAACTATTGCCGGACAAATTGAGCACCCTCATGCTGCTAGCTGATGTCAACATATCAAATAACCCACTGGTGTCCGCTGTAAGAAGCCCAGCATTGGACAAACACAGGGACTTGACTGTCCGAACGTGAGGTTGTAGGGCACCGACCCAACCGTGCATGTCTACACCTAGTAGGTGAACGTGCGTCATATTAGCCTGCTTTGCTATAAATCGAGGCACCAACGAACTACTACGACCGGAAGCCTGGACGGCAGGACTGTCAAAGAAGTACACTGTCGTTAGCTGTCTCAGACGAGGGATCTTTACGGATGCCTCTTCTGGAGTGGTATCCTTTGCACCCCTGTGGCAAATCAAATCCTGAACATGCGGTGTGTGGCTGAGCATGCTCATCACGAGACCCATTTCTGTTGAAGACTCGCATGCAACACTCAACTTTCTCACTTGAGACAGGCATCCAACGTTTTGGAGGAAGCAGTTGGCCGCTAGGAGATTCTCACCTTTGAGGAGAGGAAACGATGTCACATCTGAAAGGAAGCTCTTCAAATTCTTGGACTTTGCTTCAAATGCAAGTATCAGCCTGAGGCGCTGAGACTGACCTCTCTCAAAATATAAGCTTCGTTTCTGAAGTTTGTTCACATGGTGGAGGACCAGCTTTGCCGCTCTCGTGCTTTTCCCGCAGCAAAATCGGAGAAGGTACTCCATGTTACCTACTGTGTCGACGGTGACGCTTGCGAGGTATTTCTTGAACTGTTTCTTGCTGGTCTTGGCTAGCTCCGCCAAGTAGGAGGCTGCACAGAGCTCTTGAAAACTTTTGTGCAGGAATGTGACTTTTGACTCAACCTCTAAACCATCAGGCACAATGTCCTGAACCAACAGACCAATGTCGCATCCCTCAGCAATATCCTCCTGGGAGAAATCATATTCGGAGAAAACAAGTTTCTCTCCGCCGCTGCGTAGTAATCCCTCGAGTGCTACTTGTCCTAATCTTTTCATCAGCTGATGTGGTACTTGGCTCTGAGTTTGCTTTGAAGGAGCACCATGCTTGGCGGCTTGGTGCATGAGAAGAGTTTGGATGACATTCTCGTAGAGCTTAGTCAATCTCTTCGGCAGCGTGGACTGGGACGCAAATACAAGACACATCATGAGAAGCAGCAGGGGAATCTCGGCTAGATGGCGGAGAGTAGCCGAGGATTCCATCTCGGTTACGAGCTGCGCTTGGTCTTGTGCATCGGCAAAGTACTTCTTCACATAGCTGTCTCTCTCTTTGGAACCAAAACCCGTGGTTTCAACTTTGGCAAAATGAGGATAGCTTTTGAGGAGCTGGTGAGCCCTGTGATGTCTACTCGTGACAATGACACAGCAACGCCTCAGTATCCTACCCGTCAGCAAATCTTTCAAGACGTTGTCCCCCTCCTCAAAAACACTCGCCGGTATCTCGTCAAGACCGTCCAAGAGAAAGAGAATCTCCTCTTGTCGAGTCTCGATGAAGTTCTTCAGGCCAACTTTTGACACCTTAGTATCCCGAGCAAGAATTTGCCGACTGATGCTATCCACGATGCTCTTGTCATGGGTCATTTGGTTGACTTTGAGAGGAAACAACAAAGTGAATTTGGAGAATGCTGACCGAGACTTAGACTCTTGGTTGTTATCTGACTTTGCCGCCTCAGCTTCTAACTGAGATGACTCGTCTCCTGATTCTTCAAGACTTGACCAATCGTATGTGATCTTTTTGATGACCGTCGTCTTCCCAGAACCAGGCCTACCCTTCAACAATACCCTGTACTTTCCAGCACCGTCTAGCCCCACCAGATCCTCGTGAGATCCCAGGCGAACCTTCTTTTTCTGATCTATCTTTTCACACCTCTCCATGGTATGCTCCTTCGAAGCGCTTGCTGATGTTGAAGGCTGTCCGCAGGGTGGATCATTTTCTTCAGTAAGGTTCATATCAACATAAATTCCGCTCATATCTCTTACCCAAGCCGGAAACACGGGATGCGTTGGTACTTTGCAGGTTGTATTTAGATAATGCTCAGCCAGCTCAGCGCGGAGGGCTCTTATTTCAAAGGCGCTTGGACTGTTTGCTTCTGTTGAACAAAATCAATAAAAGAGGAAGCAATTGAAGATAAAGGTTCGGGGAGTTCTAAATTAGTTCTGAATGAATTTAAAAAAAAAAAAATTTATAGACTCACTCTGATTGACCAGTAATTCCT
The DNA here is from genome assembly GCA_029964075.1 of Patiria pectinifera. Classification (NCBI taxonomy): domain Eukaryota; kingdom Metazoa; phylum Echinodermata; class Asteroidea; order Valvatida; family Asterinidae; genus Patiria; species Patiria pectinifera. The sequence goes on from JASAOE010000331.1 coordinate 7,172, forward strand.
CAGCCAGGTCGGTGCGGCCAACTTTCTTCAGGCCCTCAGCAAGGATGCCAAAGGAGTCGTCGTCTTGTCCTAGTGTCCTCCTCCATGTAACAAGCATCTCCATGATCTGGTTGACGGTAAGTGGATTGTCAGCCTTGATGACGTCTATTCTGGCTGCGGTCAGGCCCAGGCGTCTGGCCAGCTGTAGCCAGTCTTTGCCAAGCTTGTCGGCCAAAGCCGACAAAGTGATGTCATCCAGGGGCTCCTTGGAAGGATCTTGTTGTAATAAATGCAAAAGCGTGAAACTTCACGATTAGGCCAGCTGGTATCTTTTAGGGGGGGGGGTTAGAAAGAGGCATTATTCGTGAACGAGTGAAGGCGCTGCAGAACAGACGAGAATGTGGTTATCAATGTTAATTTACACACTGCTAAGCCAAAAAAAAACCACCAAAATGCAGTTTGACTGTCTTTAACGTTAATTTGATTGAAGTAAATTTGACCACTGCGTCTAATCAACAAACGGGATTTCTTGAAGGGTTGCTACACGTACCAATAATATGACGTCACGACAGCGCCCTCATTCGCTGAGAAAATTCACCAGATTTGAAATGTGCCCCACTTTTGTCAACTCGCAGCACCAATATTTGCTGCCGTGCATGTGGCGTCACAAATTAATTTGCTTTCAGACAATTCCGCCATCACTCACATTACATTGATATAGGCCGTGAGGTTACTTTGACGTGACCGCTCAATTTGAAACTTTGAACAAGCTGAATCAAACCCCTTTGTGTCCCATTTAGCTCTACTTTAAATTTTCGTTTTGCCGTTTATAAGAGGAATATAGCCACCCCCCCCCCAAAAAAAAAATGGCCAAAGCTGGATCCACCACATTCATGGGTTTAATTTTGGCTGTATACTGTGGCTGTATGGTGACCTGGCTGTTATAGCCTACGTACAGTCGACCAGTGTACGCCTAGCTGTATGGGCATTTTGGAATAAGATTCCATCCACAAAGTAGTTCTGCTAACATACCCATAAGTCATGTTGGCCTATATCAACCAGCACGCACTTAATTATCTTAGCCTTATGTGCGGAACCAGGGGGGTGCGCAGCGGCAGCCCCATCTTTTTAACTACTTTTTTATTGCTTTTTTTTTTCTTTCTAGAATATTTTTAGGCTGTACATCTTGTCTTTTCCCCCCTGTTTTAAATTTTGTCAACTGCTTATTATTTCGCAGACAGAAATGTTCACCCACAGGTGAATAAGAAACGCTCCGCTTGTATAGGTTCGGGTTTTGCTTCCAGTTTTAGCCGGCCCTGACCCCGCCCTTCCTTTTCCCCCATGCTTGCCCTCTGGTAGATAAAGCTGTGGTTGAACTTCGCTGTTAGTGTTAGGATAATCATGCACTTACCCATTATTGCCCGCCACTGATGATCCTCTGGTCTTACTCCTAATGAATACTATTAATGGGCCGGAGAATCCCGTGTCATTTTAGGCGTATCAGATACCAATTAATAAATCATGATGACCTTCAACACTCAACAGGCCTTTATAGCCGTCATCAAAACTCCATTTTATTTCCGTGTTGCAGTGCACGCAGTGCACGTATACGTTGGATGATTAAAGTTGCTAAAAACAGCTCCTCTATATGACCTTAGGCCTACAGGAAATTTAAACAGCCGGTACGACGTTCTTCCGCGTTTGGTTTTCCTGAATGGTGCTTCTGCTTCTGAGGTTATAACGCATAGGTCAGTGTGGCGGAAGTGATTAGATTTATGTAATGAGCTTTTTTGACCAGCTCGTCCATGTTTATTTGAACCAGTTTCTCTTTGAAAGATTTGATGTCAGGTTGAGTTCTAACGTCTGGTGGGAGGATGTTCCTTGTTTCTCAGTTGATAATTTTTCTAGGAAATTGGACAACTTTCCCCGATACTCGTACAGGATGGGAAGACGTCGGTCTGATACCATCCGAGTGCAGGGGTAGCAAGCTAATTGTAATGGGGGAGGGGGGCAGTGGCGGAAGTGTACACACTTTTTGAGGGTTTTTTTCTGCGGACACTTGGCCTCCTTCAAATCAAAAAGTGTGGTGGGGGCGCGGAACCGTTTATCGACGGGGGCGCTGGTCAAACCTCAGGATCTATAGGACAATACAGTGTATGGTGATTTGCATCAGGGCGATACTGCGCGAAATAAAAAATGCACCCATATAGTATTGATACGGCCGCCGATGGCACAAAATTGAAAAGGGCACGACTTTTTTTTTAAAGGGCAGTTGTTCAGAAAAAAAAGCCTCTTGTTAACAAAAGAAGGGGTCTATACAAATATATTGGGGGGGGGCGGAGGTAAGCGCTGGTGAAAAAAAGGCATTTAATTGAAAAGGGCAGCTCTTTACAAAATATTAATGGGCAATCCCCCCCCCCTTCCCCCCTGCTGGCTACGCATATGGGGGTGGGGGGGGGAGGGGTATAGTGACCGACATTGGAGAGAAGACAATAAGTATAAGTCGGTCTTCTGGTACCCGATTTTTCTTTCATTTTATATGATATTTCACTTTACGTATCTATCGCACAAACATGGCACTTTCATATAATCTTCACAAAATCCGTCTTTGAAAGATCACAGACACGCAAAGCATCAGATGGCTGCAATTAACCGTGATAATGGTCTAAATTGTGGATAACTTCCCCCGCGGCCACGCCCACCATATCACCGTGACCACGGCCGAGAAATTTTAATGAATGATTGAGGGCGCTTTCTGAACTGATGTGTATAAACGAAACCAGCACAGGCAGCGCGCGCGGTCCGCATCATTGATTGAATTTTCGCCAGTAGGCCGATTAGTTTACGGTATGTTAATACTAAATAGTGCTATTTTATAGAGCCATTGTCTCCATTGTTGCAGGACATTTTTGTTTTGAGTGTGTGTGTTTTCGAGTAGTGTTACGAACTTCTGTCCCAACTTGCAAGGCCAAAAAATGACGCACAAAAATTATGCACAAACGGACTGGAGTCTGACGGATCGTATTCAAAACTACATTGGCATTTCGTGATCCGCGCGGTGCCCGACTAAAGTATAAATGCTGAGTAGGACATCCAACAGCCGTTGGGTCATGGCCAATGGCCTGTACTGTGTACATGCAGAATGTACTACTGACTCGACGGCTGTTGGATGTCATGCATGGTGAAAACATATATACAAATGTTTTGGAGAAAGGCTTAAAAAGATCCCCCCCCAAAAAAGGTTGTACATACATGTAGTTGCCAAAACAGACAAAAAAACGAGGGGTAAAAAATGGGGGGCAGTTGACAGCAAATGCATGCACACAAATGGTCAAGTCAACTACATGTATATAAAAATAGCAACATCATGAGGCTGACTGATATTTACTATAAATACTTGCGGTCTTATCTCTTAGCCTTTTATCAGTATCATGGTCAGGGTAGGATTGGAGCTTGTTTAGATTAGATTCAAAGTTTCAAAGTCCAGTGTTTGCTTGCATTGCCTACTGCTGAGTTCTCTAAGACTGTTCCAGTGTAGTATATACTATAGGCCAATCGCAACTCTCTAAGCAAAAACATCTGGATTGCTATTTGTAAGTTATTAAATCCCGTATTTCTTTGCACACGTATGGCGTAGGCTACATGTAACCAGAATTGCATGGCAGGTTCAAATGTTTAATATCAGTACATTATGAACAATTTCTTTATCATATTTTGCTATATTTTGCTCACCTGTTTCCAATTTCATGTTAATATGTCTGTTTTCATTATCTTGTGTTGCTTTAGCACCATGATCTAGATGGAATGGCGCTTTATAAATCCTGTTATTATTATTATTATTATACTTTCCTTTTGGGCAGAACAATGAGCACAACGGCTTCATCTGGCAGGCAGGAGGGGACATTCCAGCTAGAGGACTCCCTCCCTCCGCTTCCTGTGCCAACGCTGGAGAAGACACTGCAAAAATACCTGGAATCGAGTGAGTTTCAGCCTAAGGCTGCAAACCCCAGAATTAACTAGCTATTAATGCTACAGTTACACTTCCTGTGACCAATTTACGGTTGATTTTTGTGGACGTGACTAAATAATTCCCTTTCCCACAGCCAAGCCCTTTCTGACGAAGGAGGAATTTGAGAACACCAGACGTATCGTGGCCGAGTTTGGAGAAGGCGTTGGCAAAGAACTGCACAGGAAACTACAGGAGAAAGCCCGCAACAGCAAAAACTGGGTAGGCTTTGTGAATTCTTACAAAACACTCAGGAAAAAATGGCCTATAGTCCTTGTGCGTAGCAGCAGTCTTAGAGGTCATCAGAGCCTTTATTGTTTTGCTGGGATATGCTCAAGCAAACCTTTTTTTGCATTTATTGTTTACTGAATTGAAATAAAAGAAACCCACAAAGATGACCGCTACGCAAACAAGGTCTGTTTGGTCACTTGGTGGTCTGTTGGTCCGTGTGTCTGTCTGTCCCCGAAAATTGACCAAAAGTATGGTGTTCCATATGTGCCATCAAGGTCACATTTTTTGGCATTGTATTTTTCAGCTCTGGCAGGGATCGTTTTGATCGACTTTAATGCAAGACTTTTTTTCAACACGGCCAGAGCTTATTGTGCACTCGCTCTTGTTATAGCACTAATTTGAATTTTGCTCGTTTGTATCATGTACATTGTAGGTGGAGCAGTGGTGGGAAGATCTAGCCTATCTGTACACACGTGCGCCCCTGGCCGTTCAGTGTAACATCACTGGTATCCCGCCCTACCATGATGACATCTGGCCTCCAATGGAAGGGAGCCAGTGTGAGCGGGCTGCCATCGTTGCCTGGTATACCCTGAACTACTTCCAGAATTTACGCAGGTAAAACTGTAGACTTGAAATCAAGTCGTTAGACTGAGGTGCACATACATTTTCAGGTCACTTTGTTAACATTTTTGCTGGTTTTTGGTTTTCCAGAGAGCAGATTGCGGTCGACAAGAGTCGCACTGGTAAAGTCTTCTCCATGAACCAACTCAGAGGTCTTTTCTGCTGCGCCAGAATCCCTGGCGAAACGAAGGACCAACTTGTGCGGTACTTCAAAACTGGTAGGCGTAAAGCCAAAACAGGCAAATCACGATTTCCATTTTCAGTTTTGTTTATAAAATCCATTTATATTTATTTTAATTTTATGTTTTTTGCTGAGAATGAAAACAAGGATTCCTCAAAATGTAATGTGTTGTAAATTTAAGCTCGCAAACTTGGAGAAGCCTGTAGAGAGAAGACAGTGAAGACATTTTTGAATTGGGAGCAAACCCAAGATATATGCTTCGACAACCCAATCCAAAGTTGACCACGGTGGGAATCGAACCTGAGCCATAGTGGTTGAGGGCAAGGCAAGGACCAATAGCACCGAGACACCCTGATGTGTCCCCTCTGAAGTCCCTTGATTCAATTGTCAATCTTCTTTGCCTGGTGTTTTTATCACCTCCTGATGAAATCGGGCACACACAAAAATGCTCAGAAAAGAAAGACCCAGCAAAATCAATTTTGAACTGTTACATGCACTTACATGTACAATACAAAATTTGACCCCAAAAAACAACATAAATGGTTTGTTAAATAATGGATATTTATAAAGTGCATGTATCCACCGTTATTGGTGCCCAAGGTGCTACATCATTGTTAATGTCCGATGTCCGACGTAAATTTCACCCTCTTACATTTTTAAAGATAACATACATTTTATCAAAAAAAAAAGTGCAGGTAAGCCACACAAAAAAATAGTCGGTCGCGCGTGCGTCGATTTTAACCATGCGCGTCAATTTTTTTTTTTTCAAAATGTTCCGGTGTAGCTCCAACAGCGCCCTCTATTGCCGCACCTTCTCAAATTTGTTAACCAAAGAGCACCAAGGAATGGGGAAATTGCACCAAGGCAAATGATTGAGGGCACTAAGGCAAATGCAGGACACCAATGTACATGAGGACACCAAAAAAAAGCAAAATAGTACCCCACCTTGTCTGTACAATCCAAGCTTGAAAAAAAAAAAAGCCGCGTCGCCGCATCAATTCCGGAACTTTGGTCTGACCAGAGACTGAGTATTTTTTTTTTTTGGCCTAATGTACATGCAATTCCCATTCGTATGAATGATCTGTCATTTAGTTCGTTGATATTTGGATTCAAGTGACCCTTGAGATCACCAAAATAATCTTGTTTGCTTTTCCAACTGTGCTTGGCAAATATGTCACTGTTCAGTATGGGAGAAACACAGCAGATAAATGGACACAAATCTATGGTGGGCAATGATAACCAAATCTGAAATCTGAATTTTCAAGTTTTGAAGTACATTTACTTGTAGTTCCAGTTTTGTTACCGCAAGATGTTTTGCCAATTTTGTTTGAACCCTCCAAAGCATGCAGAAAACTATCCCAACAGGAAAAATCTTCAAACTTTTATATGTGCACACTGCCATGTATTTTGAATGACAAACTGGTTGGTTCAAATTGACAAATACGATGAAAAAAAAAATATTATGAAAGTGGAGATATTGCCAATATGTTAATTCCAGCCACCTCACAAATTATCCAATGTCTTTAGTTTGCGTTAATTAAAAGTCAAGCCGACAAGTTCCAAGAATCTTTTTGTTTCAGTGTTCTTTCTAAATTTGAATTTTAATGCAAAAAATGTTGTTTCCTGCAGAGAGTGAGGGTCCGTGCCCCAGCCATGTGGTGGTCTTCAGCAACGGCCACATTTTCCTGATGAGACCCATTGATGACAAGGACAGACTCATGCCTGCCCAAGAAATATGCAGGTATATAGATAAACAAAACACACTAAATCTTCATTGAGTTTAAAGAGGTTGTGGAATGCTCGAAGACATTTCCGTCATTTTTCGGGTATATGTAGCCCTAAGGTGTGATGAAATAAAAACGACTATTGTGTCTGTCATGAAATGAGTACAAAAGGTACTTTTGAGACCTGTTTTTCAGGTCCTGTTTCGACCCGAACGTGCAATTTGTGTTAAAGTCGTTGTTGGGGGCAGCAAACAAAACAGTATATACTACGCTGCATGGGGAGTCCTGTTTATTACGTCACGATTTACTACGTTTTGTTGCACCAAACACACTGTAATTGTACTTGCCATGCTACAGTGTAGCATCATGACCGAGTAATACAAAAAAAAACACAGGTCAATCACAAGTCAGTCACAAGTACCACTTAAGGAATGAAGGATGAGAAAATGTGTGTCTTTACCGTTAATTTAGACAGATTGTCACTTGAATTTAGAGTATAAGACTTGTTATCGGCTTGCGATAACTTGATTGCAACTCCAGTGCTATTCCTAATGCTTCTTCCTCCTGAATATGTAGGCAGCTTTGTCTCATTAAGAAGTTGAGCACAGCCAGAGGCCAGGGCATAGGAGTACTGACAGCTGACGACAGACCTTCTTTTGCAGAGGTACAGGTCGAGCATCATCCCTCCCTCCCCCAAGAAATGTCGGAAAGAATCTTCCTGAACCCTCATAAATTGTCTAGTGATCATATAGAGGTAGAATTTTAAGACCGCAACCCAGGATATTTTTTAATTTTTTTTTTTTCATAAGCATTGGAAAGAACCTTTTTAGATCTACACTTCCTTGGATGACTTATTTGACATCTCAATAAGGGGGGTTCCCAATAGTGCGCCTCCAAGAGTTTGCAACGCGTTGGCCAATCACAATGCGCAAAATCTGTCGACCCAATGCGCATTTGGAAAAGGTCGACTGATTTCGCGCATTGTGATTGGCCAAGGCGTTGCAAACTCTTGGAGGCGCTCTATTGGGAATCGCCCGTATTGAATATGTACATGTATGTGGGAGTACTGTCAGATTGTCTTGTGCAAATTGTAATTAAAGTGTTTACAACAAGTTCTGGGTCAAACTTGCTCATAAATAACGGCGAATTGATTCTTACAGGCTTACAAACACCTACGGGCATTGGATCCCGTCAACCGATCCCATCTGGATACCATAGAGCAGAGTGCATTCACCATCATGCTGGACGAGGGAACACCCAAGACGCCCACGGAGGTCTGTATAATAATACGGTGCTCATTCAGTGCTTTTTATCAATGCCGCAAAGCTTGTCACGATTATTATCCTAGTTTGCCATGACGTCAACGCCCGATTTCATGGGGCTCATGTTGACAAAAAGCTAGAGAAGAGCACAATCTAGTCTCGCTCCTCATGGGTACTTAGTCATACTACTGGGTGGAGAGAGGCAATTGTAGTATCGTGTCTTGCCAAAAAAACACAATTGTCATGTTCATATCACCTTATTCGGCGAGGATGCTACGTCCAAACTATAGCATATTCCCAACTGTAGTTGGAATGATTTCAAATACAGATTTGATGGTCTCATAGTTTGGGCGGTCTCAACTATAGTTGGGCTGGTCCCAACAATAGTGAGGTGGTCCCAACTATAGTTTGAGTGGTCTCGACTATAGTTGGGCTGGTCCCAACAATAGTGAGGGTGGTCCCAACTATAGTTTGAGTGGTCTCGACTATTGTTAGGGTGGTCTCAACTATAGTTGGAATGGTCCCAACTATAAAGTTACCGGTAGGGGTCTCAACTATAGTTAGGTATAGCTTACAGGGTGGTCCCAACTATAGTCAGAGCAGTCCTAACTATATTTAGGGTCGTTTCTATAGTTTGGGCTTAACAAAAACACATATATGTACTTCACTTGAGACCATTTGTCCTCTGAAACTGTAAGTTGTTTGTCCAGACTTGACCTTGGATAGATTGGGAAGAATGCAAAATTAAACAGGGGTGACTCAAGGTTTACCTCAAGGTTTTACAAGGTTGGGTGTGTTACCTTAGGGTAAAACCTTGAGTTACCCCTTGTTTAATTTTGCATTCGTTCCTTAATTAATGCTTTGTTTGATGTACCTATGAATAATAAAAATATGTTTCCAGAAAATTGACCAAGGGATGAAGGGAGACGTGCACAGTCGCTGGGCTGACAAGTCCACGGGTATAGTGTGCTTCAGTAATGGTGTGCTTGCTTGCATACAGGACGTAAGTCAGTCAAGCTCCCAGTAAGCTTGCTCCGATCTCCAGGCGTGTGAATTTGACTTTAAAAAAACCCACTCAATAACTGATTCTTTATCTATCTGGGAACAAAGTCTTGGAGAAATAACAGTGGAAAGTATTACTATGGCTCTGCTAACATTCTATTTCTGACTGTGTGTTCTTTTATGGTGTGACCATATTTACAGTACATGGAGCAGTCTATGAAGGGAGACGTGCACAGTCACTGGGCTGACAAGTCCTATGGCTTGGTCTGCTACCAAAATGGCATCATCACCTGTACTGGTGATGTAAGTACCCCTGCATCAGCATTAGAATGATATCCAAATATGGCCCCGCCGATTGCGCGCATGGACAACAAACACACCTCTCCAATGTTACAGTATGTACATTGCATGTTTCAGATAGCAGCATGTAGACTGACATCTGTCATATTAACATAGAAATGAAAAGTTACCTTTCAGAGGCTATTTATTTTCACGACCACGCATTTAACTTCTTCTGATGCCCCACATATACTTATCTTTTCTTTTCTTTTATCATGTTTATCCCCATTTCTTTGCACACTATATTTTCAAGACCACACATTTAACTTTTTTTGTCACACAAATACTTAACTCTTCTTATTGTCTCCAGCTGTAGTGAGCCGTCATAATTTTAATTTGCACAGTTTGTTTTCAGGATTTATATTTATAACCGTATGTACAGGGTGACTATTGTTTTAGTGAAGTTCTGCTAAATCTAGGATATGAAAGCCCAATTTAAAAGCTTTCTTTTAGTACAAGAATCATTCAAATCACTCATGTACTTTTCAAGTTATGGAATTTGAAACACAACCACTGTTTTAAGGTTCTGTCCATGGATCACAAAAAAAGGTGTGCGTACTTTTAGCAAAAGGAACACAATTCACACACATCCCTAAGTGATTTGTTTTCATTTTACTGAAAGAACACTAACCTTCTTGTGATCCATGGACAGAACTTTAAAACAGTGGTTGTGTTTAAAATTCCGTAACTTGAAAAGTACATGTTGAGTGATTTAAATGATTCTTGTACTAAAAGAAAGCTTATGAATTGGGCTTTCATATCCTAGATTTTGAAAGTGCTACATGCAGTACTTCACTAAAACAATGGTCCCAACATTTGGTCTTCACTTTTTTTGACTCACCATGTAGATTGTATTATGTGGATTATATAACCAAAGTCCTTACTTTATTTGTCATCGAGTACAGTTTTAAGACGAGTGTTACATTTTCTGTGCTTACAGCATGCTCCCATCGATGGCATGATCATTGTTGTCCTGAATGCGCTCGTTTATGAAAGCCTGATACGGACAGCTGGACGATGGCCTGTAAGTAGCAGCTATCCATTTTATACAACAACCCCCTCCGAAATTGTTTCTTCTTCAAAAGTTGTCAAAATAATTGAATAGAAACATTTGTCAAGGACGTGTCCTTTAAATGTTGTTGTTTTTTAAGTTAATTATATCACCTAGACATATGAACATGTAGGAGCCTACTAACAGACAGCGTTATACCCTAATGATTCTTTCCATGTGTGGTTGAACCCATTTGAATAGCAGACTTTCAACTATATTCCTTCTTTTTCCTACTTTTCCTATTTTTTCCATTAAGATTCCTATTTTCCCTAGCTTTTTTGTCCTACAACTCGGGAAAATCTCCTCGAATAATTTGTATAACGGTATTACACACTGTCATATGTAACTCATACAATGATGGGCTTGGGCCTAGGACTGCAACAGTGTACTACCAAGAGCTTAGTTGAGGATGGAGCACAAGTGTTGTGGGTACAGAACATGCCATATACACATTAAAAGGAGGTTTATGATGCTGTGGACATGGGTGAGCATCAACAAAAACTACTCCTGAAAGCCTGCAAAAGTCCTATTTTGTTGTCGTAAATTTTTATCCTCCTGTTCTACTTTTTCACCTGTGTCTGCTTGAGAGCCTGGATAAAGGAAAGTATTGAAGTTTATAAACAAAATGTCGAGTGATGTCTGTGAAATTGTAAGTGTCAGTCTTTATTAAATCTGAAATATAACTCTTCATTGCCCTTCAGGTATTTTTGTTGGAACCATGTATCATATAACCTTTGAACCCTTTTCTTTTCTCCAGACCTCAGGGTTTGTCGGTTTCTCCAACTACCAAGCCCCCAAGGAACTTGTCTTCACCATTGATGAAACCATCTACAAGGCCATGGAGAAAGCGTACAACACATTTGCTACCAATGTGAGTTCTTTTCTTATCAAGTTTGTAAGTGTGACGTCATCTCAACTTAGCCATGCTTTACTGTACATGGTGTAGCATGGCACCAATGGAACCGGAAGTTAACGCAACTTGAGTGTTTATCCAATGGGCTCTCGTAATCAGTGGTGCGTGCGCGTGTATGACGAAGTCACTTACGAACCGGATTGTCACTTATAAAGTTGGTAATAAAGTACCGAAGTGAATACATCACGCGCACAATGTGTGTGTAAAAGACAAAGCGTGTGATTCAGCCCATGAATCAGCCCGCGTGCGTAGTCCATTTCTTTGCACTACACTTTCTGATTCTAAATGATGTCACACTTTGGTACCCACCTGCCAGGCCTCCAACCTTCTGGTTCTGAGCAGCAGATGTGGAGCATTTGGCAAACAGTGGACCAAGAAGTATAAACTCCACCCGGACACTGTGTTTCAGCTGGCCCTGCAGCTTGCATACTACATGCTACATCACAAGTAAGTGCGAGATTTATCCTGAAAAATCTGGCTACTTTCTCTCCATGAAGATTTCATATATTGTAATAGTTTCATATTTTATTTTTGTTTGTGGCATTTTACTAGCATTGTTATCCATGTAGCTACGAGTGCATGTACGGCTTTGGTGTTTGGCAGGAAATCTTTTTAATTTGCTTCCATACAAAAAAGAAATCACTGAAGGGTCTAACCCTTAAAGTCTTTTAACTACTGCATGTCACTCAATGCTGCGCTTTTTACTTTTGTTGTGAAGGCCAGTTCCAACTTATGAAACAGCCACTACAAGACAGTTTTATCATGGACGCACTGAAACCCTGCGCACATGCACATCCGAGGCTGTGGAGTGGTGTCAAGCAATGCTAGATCCATCCAAATCAGTGAGTGATGCTATTGCACCATTTTCAAACTTTTACAATTTTAATGTACCAGAATTAACAGGTTTTAGTTTTTGAAAGGAAGTTCAGCTTTTGGGGGGAAAAAGCAGCTGACGGTAGGCGGTGCGCACGGCGCATACTGCGTTTATGGGGCCCGGAGCGCAGTTTTAAACACCGGTCTTAAACATCCTGCACTGTGTTTAAATAAGGGAATAGATGTGTGCTTTGGAGGTTTCAATCACTCTGTTTAAGACCACTTAGAGTCTGGGTGCTGATAATTACCCGAGCCGAAGGCAAGGGGAATTATCAGCACCCAGACTCCAAGCGGTCTTAAACAGTGATTAATACCAACCAAGCACATATTTCCCATTCATAAATACCTTTTCGGTCAAAAAAGTCTAATAATTTTGGTCTTTAAAATTCTGACTCGGTGGTATATATTGCGCATGCCTACGTGAGGATTGTGAACGTTCAACCTATAAAAAATGGTAAGAGGCACTGGATTTTTTAGGATCCCAAATTTCATGTGACAACTGGAAAAGTGTTTAAGACCAGTCAGCCATGTCTTTTTCATCCAATTATGACCGGCCACGTGATGGGCTCTCGACCGATAGGAATGGGTAAATTGCTTGGGTATTTACGAATGGCGGTTTAGGACCACCCACATGACAGCTGGCTCTCGACCAGTAGAAATGGGTTAACTCTCCCAGGTGTTTATGACTATCTTTGCATCTCCACCAGATGTCTGAACGACGAGCCTTATTCCTGGCAGCCGTCAGGAAGCACGATGAGAACATGACAGATGCTGCCAATGCAGAAGGCTGCGACAGACATCTGTTTGGTCTCCAAGCACTGGCAATGGAGCAAGGATTGCCTGTACCTGAGCTGTACACAGACCCTGCATACACGAAGAGGTATGCCATGCTGTCTTTGATTTTATTTAAAGATGGTGGGTTCAAATGGAGCCTGTGGGGTTATGGTGTATGTGTCGTTGGGCAAGACATTTTGTTGTTAATTGCTGCTCGTCACCACAGAGTAAATGGGTACCTGTGAGAGTAGAGCACAGGCAATTAAGGCAAGTAAGGCCGTTGTCAAAAAGTTAAAATTGCATGCAGTGTACTTGTTCTACATGTAAATAACCCTCAAGTACAGACACACAAATGGAGAACAACAGATCCTTTCAGTCCTCGGGAGTTGGGTCTTTTGTTCAAAACGGTCCTTTGTAGTAGGTTTGTGTGCTTAGTCTATGGGAGAGTGTAATATTACAGGGACAAAGGAAAACACAAAGCATTGTCCTCAGGAGTATAGTAAAACAAGTGTGTTATCCATCTGTGTTGTGTACACATGCACCAAAGATTGAGTAGAATGTAGACGAGCATGCAAAGTGATATATGCATTCAAATTTTTTTTTTAATTATATAATCAACAATCTCCAAAACCTTAGAAGTGTCTTACTGTTTCCATTCTCAAGCGGTGGTGGAGGAAATTTCCTATTATCTACCAGCTGTGCCGGCTACCATGGGAGCTTAGGCGCTGTGGCACCCATGCTAAATGACGGCTATGCTGCGTTCTATTCCATCACTGACAGCAAGTAAGTCACGTACAATAGCCCTGTGAATACTCAAACTCTATTCGTTTTGTTTCAAAGTGGTGGCGGCGGGAATTTCAAGCTGTCTACGAGTTGCGTTGGGTATGTGCGATGCTGTGTAGGCGCCTGTGCCCCTATGTGTACGGATGGCTATGGCGCGTTCTATAACATCACCGATGACCAGTAAGTCTTTGAACTTAAAGGGGCATTATGGCCTGAAATCCCCGGATTGTTTACTGACACTATTTTAAAGGTCTATCGGTAGTTGACAGGAAACTAACTCAATGTCTTACTGTTCCTGAGAAAAAAAATCAAAAACGAAACAAGTACTCCCTTTAATAATACAAATGTAGAAAGCAGAAACTCGTAACTTGTAAACTTAACAAAGAGATACAAAACCAATAGAACGGTTGTGTGAAATCTGGTCGATGACAGAGGCGACAGAGTACGCATACGTATTTCCAGTCGCAGTGTATTGTAATACACACTGAGCGGCAACCATTTTCTAAGTTGGCAAAATTCCCAAAACACAGAGAGAATTAGAACATAGTACTACGATTGTGAAATAACCGGATGTGGCCACTTTTGGTTTGTCTTGTTTTGCCCACTTGTAAAGTGGCTGCCGCGCGTCCTTGTCTGCACGTTGGTGTAGTGCGTGTAGCATAGCAAGTGCGCTCTCTAGTTCCTTAAATATATACGTACTTGTACATATGTAACTTTATGCTCTCTGCCACGATTGTTGCAGAAAGTCGAATTACATGTACTTGGCTAGTGGCTACGGCTTGATATTACACATGTACCTATCAAGGCAGCTTCATTAGCCGCTTCCCCTAGACATTTGTGTTTATGCTGGCCATAGCCACATAAGTCCAACAAAGCCTTTGACTACAGCGTACATATCTTTCCCCCTTCCTTCAGCTTCTTCCCAATTTTGCTGACATTCAAGTCCAGCAAGGAGACGGACATCAAGCGATTCTTTGTGGCCCTCAACGCAGGCCTGGTGGACATCAAGAACCTAGTCATGATGAACAGCCCCAAGATGTAAAGCAAAATGTGGAAATCCTTCCACTATCTCCCATTATGTGATTAAGGTACAGTAAAAACACAGCAATATAAATCAAAGACAATATCAAACATTTTTTATCTGCCAATGTTGGAATGATGTTCAGGTTGGATTCATGTCCCAGGCAATATCATCTTGAAATTAAACCAACCGGGGCAGTTTTAAACATGTTGCATATATATTTTGATATTTAAAATGAGAATTTTGGAATCTAGAATTATGTCTGCATTAACCGCTATAGGGATCAGTCAAATATGGACATTAAATCAAGGCTCGGACCGATTCAGCACACAGATATTTGTGTTGGTGATCATGACATTCTGGTACTTGGAGAATAACGAAACTTATATTTTATTAGATGGTGGTTTATCTACTGATTAAAAGTAATTTCCATCAATTAATTTTATTGTGATGTGATGGTTGTCTCATATATACATGGCATTGGAACTGCAAAAGACCTTATGACACCATAGTCGAGGAATTCACCAAACCGGCAGGTTGAAGGGTCGTTAATTCAAAGTTCTTATCCATGACTCGGACAGCAACTTTAGTTTGGCTGCTTTTAATGTTAACAAGTTTGTACAGGATGTTTTCTACAAGTAGCTAGCTACATTGTCAAGTGTTGGTTAATAACCTTCATGACACTCAATAGCTCAATTTTATCTCTTCAATTTGTTATTGAAAATTCAAGTCTTTATGACTCCATTATGATTCTCGAAATGGCTGAAATGTTTCTACATGTAAAACAAACTTAAGGTCCATTATATTGCATTACATGCTGGTTTATACAGTCAAATACTTGTTTGTATGAATGCAGAAATCTCTGTATGCTTTTCCCCAATTTTCAAAATAATGAGAAACTTCTCAACGAAGACTTGACATCACAGTTTTATGATTGCACATTTCGTGTTAAGATCAGTTCTGAAATATTGCTCCAATAATGTAAACGTAAATCAGTGTGAAAGGCAACATTTTTGTTGTGAATTCTTAGATTCAGAAAAAAGTCGTTTTTAGTTACGCTTAATGATTTTTTTTTTTTACTTTTGTTATATTGTTCTTTCTTGGTGTATTTTTTTGTACATCGAAGATAGATGTAATGGAATCAACTTTTATTGACTGAAATTGTAGCACAATGACAGGTATTGTGTAGCAAAGACAATGCAAAAAAAAAAGACCTTTGGCCAGATACCTCAATTGGCATGGCACAAACCTATTTTATATACAAGATTTTAGTGTAAAGATGTCAGTGTTTGAGAGTGCATAAGCACCAAATTTATTTCTTGTTTAGCCTGTGCAGAAGATTCGTCAAGGATCTCTGTGAATTTAAAATTACCAATTCTACCTCAAGCTAGTAAATACAAAGATTTATTTTGCAG
Source organism: Patiria pectinifera (assembly GCA_029964075.1). Classification (NCBI taxonomy): domain Eukaryota; kingdom Metazoa; phylum Echinodermata; class Asteroidea; order Valvatida; family Asterinidae; genus Patiria; species Patiria pectinifera. The sequence goes on from JASAOE010000331.1 coordinate 23,347, forward strand.
ACAATGCAGCATACATGCACACAAAAAAACATTTTAAGCAAGTTTATTAGCCTGAAGCTTTTGTGTCCACTTGAAGCAACTTCAAAATCAACTCGCTAAAATTATGAAAATTGAGATTAAAACCTATTTGATAATCTGATGATTAGTTTATTTTTTTTGTACAATTGTTTGTGATTTTTTAAATTTGGCAATGTTATTGTCAAACTGCGTAAAGGGAATGTATATAATTTTGAATGTCGGTTGCTTAACATAAACATTTGCGAATATTGACAACCTACATGTATAGTTGCATGTTTAATTTGTACTATTCTTGGAACATTTTATAGAAGCAGCAAATTGAGGTAATCATACACTCGAGATGTTTAGGTTCGACAACACACAACTAAAATGCAACACAAATGACTCTTTGTAATAAATGCACAGGATGCATGTCGTTCCTGTAGTATCCATCGGAGTGCTACATCTTTAATGCAGACTAAAAACTCACCAACGCTTCAAAGTTGAAACTGTTAAACAATAAATAGCAATGTTGTAATTATGTGCAGCATTTCAGTTTCATATTTCTCATTTTTATTTCTGAGGTCTAACTGAGAAAACTAAAAATAAATATCTGATTAGATTTTATAAATCTGGTTTTATGTACATTGTTTGTGTACATTTAAATGATTTCAGTAAGTTACTTATACAAAAAAAAAACTTGGACCATTTTACTTAAATGCTTTGTCGCAGGCAATAACATCTTGAAATTAAACCAACCGTTACAGTTTTCAATGTTAAATATGTCGCATATATATTTTGACATTTAAAAAGAGAATTTTGGGATCTAGAATAATGTCTGCATTAACCGCTATAGGGTTCAGTCACATCTGGACATTAAATCAAGGCTCAGATCGATTCACCACACAGACATTTGCGTTGGTGATCATGACATTCTGGTACTTGGAGAATAACGATACTTATATTTTATTAGATGGTAGTTTATCTACTGATTAGATCTTAGATCTCCATTAAATCCTGACACAGCTCATCATTGATTGAGGTGGTCAATCTCATTCCCCATGGCATCCATATCAAGGAGAATGTTTCTGTAGTCGTCTGTGTGATCTTAGATCTCCATCAGATCCTAACAAATCTTGTCATCGAGTTGGTCAATCTCATTCCCCATGGTATCCATATCAAGGAGAATGTTTCTGTAGTCATCTGGGTGATCTTAGATCTCCATCAGGTCCTAACAAGTCTTGGCATCGAGTTGGTCAATCCCGTCCTCCATGGTATCCATATCAAGGAGGATGACGTCTTGGTGATCTTACATCTCCATCAAATCTTGACACAGCTCATCATTGAGTCGGTCAATCTCCTCCCCCATGGCATCCATATCAACGAGGATGTTACTGCAGACGTCTGGACACAAAGCTCCCTCCTCATCGGCAGGCCTTGCTGGGAAGGCAGAGGGCGAGGTGTTACCTGTAGTAGCTGGATGTGTGATGTCTGGAACGAGGTGTGTGTCATCATTCACTCTCTTCTGAATATTACAAAGAAAAACTCATAACAAAGACCACTGGATCTTGAAGTAGTTCACGAAGCACCTGCATTTCTCAAGAATGTAATAAATTAGTGTGATGGTTATAGTAATTAGGCACAAGTAAAACTGTAG
>JASAOE010000332.1:0-25000 GCA_029964075.1 Patiria pectinifera
AATTTATAGACGTCGGGGAATTGCCAGGTCAGGGAACCAGACTAGCTGGCTTGCACCATTTCGCGGATGTGTAACCAATAGCAAACAAAATGTAGACTAACTAAATTTGGTAAATTGAAGGCAGTGTTTGAAGAAAGTCAGTTTTTTTCAACGATGGTCGGAAATTGATACAAAAATTCCACTTTTCTTGAAAATGACAGCACACCAGGTGCCATGATTATTCACTTACAGTTAAGGCCAAAAAAAGTCTCCGTTTTTCTTATGGTATGCGCTGCTGCTCATGTGAGCGTCGGCAAAATGCAAAAGTTTTTTTTTTTAAGCAATATTCAAAAAAACCAAAAAACTCACTGGTTCACTGGAAATGGTGCTGCTTAATGTTTTTAATGTTTTTTTAGAAGGGGTTGAGATCGAGAATAATGATTTATGTGCTTCTGGATCATATATTTGCACTAAGTTTAGTCGGGCACCATTTGCAGTCATCAGCCGACATTTGAAGCCAAAAAAAAAAAAAAAAAAAAAAAAAAAAAAAAAAAAAAAGTGGGGCAAGCTCCATACCAGAAACCAGAGACTTTTTTTTTTTGGCCTAAGTAAGGCTAAGGTATTTCATAATAATTTGATATTTTTGTTTTTTGATGTTCGCAAATATTGCATAAAACCTTTAAATCAAAGTGAAATGGTGCGTTAGATTGTACGCATGGTTCTGAGAATTTAGTATTTAAAAAAAAGGGGTACATATTTTACACGAGAGTAGTTGGAGGACTTGGAAATTTATTCCAAATGCGATTCAGATTTCTTTAAAAAAAAAAGAAAGATTGTCACTCCCTGCATTTATGCCACAATCGACAACTTCAAACCAGACTGGATTTACCATAATTTATTTCCGAGTTCTGTCGCCAGTTATTGCTCCCTGTGTTAATAACACTCGACGCTCAGGGACTGTGATTTATATTATCAACAAAAGACACCCTCCCCCTCCCCAACCACAAAAAAAAAAGGAGAGAGAAACAAAGAGCCAACAACTGAAGCAGGGCATTACCCCTGCGCATTCACCCTTCAATCACTTTCCTCCGGAATCTTAGAAGGAAAAAAAAAGGTAATAATAGAAATATTCTCACTCACGCACGCTCCTCACAGCTACGAGAATTTAATGAACGCGCGTCCACAGCTACCACGTTCCAACGATTGCCCAACCACCCTCGTCGCATCGTCGCATCCACCCTTCCCCCGGCCAGCTGTCTTTACAGCATTATGCATCCTCTTGCATTGTCTGCCGAACAAAAGACATGTGGCGCTCCCAGCTGCTTCCAAAACACACACACGGATTTCATTATCGATATTCTTGCCATTTTTTTGTTGTTGCATAATTAGTTTCAGTTCCTAGCAGGATAATATTCAGCTCTTGTTTGAAACCATGATTTCTAATACAATTTGGCTTCATCTTTGGCCTAAGAACCAACGGCAGATCTTGCAAAACTAGGCCAAATGAAATCACTTCAATTCTTGACGTCTTGAGATACGTTTTTAATTTTAATTTTTTCTTTTAAGTCTATGACCTGCAATCATGAAGCAAATAGCCCAAACCAAATCTTAAAGAGCAAGGATTAAGAGGATTAAGGATGGATTAATGTAATCCAACTATCTGTGAACACCCAAAGTTAATCAATCTGTGTTGAGGAGATTTTCTCAAGCAAAGAGCTAAACTTTCGCTGTCCTAGAGGATCAATGCATGTAATCCTTGCTGGGCTTGATTTAAATGTTACTTTTTCGCTGTGAATTCGGAGAAAATCTTGGCTGATCCAATAATCTCGTTTCTGTCTTCGAAACCAAGAACTGGAAACTGAGCTCAAGTGATCGAGGAACATTAATCCAACTCTAATCCCAACAGCTCTCAGGGGATCAGATACGAGAGCAAGGCCGGGATTAACAGGCTAATCCCACTAAAATTCTAAACCAGCTTAATCCTAAGCTTAGTCCTTCACATTCTCGTACCACAGACGGTCGACTCTCGATATCTGTTCCGATATCAATTCCTCTCGCCCTCTCTTTCTTCTACTCTGCCTTCCGGCATTCTCAGAGACGAAAAATCTACCTCGACGCAAAGTTCGAGGTAGATTTACATCGAAGGTTGTCTAAAAACTGCATTTCATGTTCACAGTGTTCATGTCTGGAGTAAACGTGACAAGACAATGTGTGGCAAGCAGAGGCACTTAAATTTGCCATCGTGCCACTCTGCTCACAATTTGAGCTTCACGACAGGCTGCTAGAAAATTTCACGTATAATGGTTTGAGACACTTCAAAAGATCATGCAATTTTCGAAGGGCATCAAGCTTAAAACCAACTGACTCTTTGAACAGTAAGCAAGTTTGTGAACTTGCGAATCATCCCTGACATTTCTGGCAGCGTGCAGTGCCTGTTGACTCAGCTACCCCCGACTCTAAATCCGATCTCCAATCATGCGCAACCTCCAAAACCTAGTTCCTTACACTGTCCTTATGACAGCATCTTCACTTCACCTGATTGATAGCGTTCTACCTCATTCAACGATTCCAAATTTGTCAAGCTTTCTTCGACTCTCGAGAAGACGAACTGTTTTATCAGCTCGTAGAGAGAGCCACCTGCGCATCCCAACTCTCCTCTTTTACCTCTCTGGTCTCGCCCCTTGTCCTCTTTCTCCGAGATGATGGATCAATCTGGCCCAATACCCTACTTAAAACAATACACTTATGTCCATTAAACCATCTCTTCTTGATACCCAGGCCAAGAAGCTTCGGAGGAAGTCTCATCGTTCCTCATTTTTTTTTTTCTTCTCGGAGACGGGAGACGGAAGTTGCTCATCTTCTTCCCCTCTTGCCCCACCCACCAAACCCCCTTTTTCTCTCGTTCGTCTGGTGAAGGATTGGAGATTTATCTCTGCTTGATCGATGAGCCTCATCAGTCAATGGGTTCGGGGGGGGACACAGGCAGTGCAGAGTGAAATTAGCGAGAGTTCGCGCGGATGCAATTTATGAGCCCACGGGAGCAGACGGGGCTTGTGTTGAGACATGTCAGTTGGAAGAATTAAGGTTCGTTTGGTGGTCAACATAAAATTACTCAGTCGTAAACCTTTCACTTCTCCGAAACATGACAAAACAGAGCTTCCAAAACAAACTGCATTTTGAATTTTTTGACCACACAATGTTATTCATGTGTTTGTAGACTGTATTTAGACAATTTTTGAAATTTTGAGGGGAAATAAATCTGAATTCAACGTAAACAAGTCTGATAGTCTCCAGAGATCACCTACAAACGCAGAAAGCTACTCTTTCTCCCCAAATCTGATCAAGGATGGAAAGTCTGCCCTGCCGAGAGACTGGGAGGAGAATATTCATGACAAAGCCTCGAAGCATAAATCCTGACAAAACCCACGGATAGAACATGCGACAACAAGTCCAGACTCTCCATGAACTAAATCCTCTTTAAGACCTCTGGAATTCTGGGGAATAAATTTACTCACACTTAGAAATCATTTTCTGGTGTTTCTTTTTTTTGTCGGATCCCACACTTCAAAAAAGGTTTGTCTATAGTCTGCAGGTCTTTATGTATGCTCTAAACAATGAAGATTTACCCTAACTCCAAGGCTCTTCCTGCTAGGAACCATCCTCAATCCTCAAAAAACCTCCAAAATTTTGCACTTATCTTCAAATGAAGGATACCCAGTGCCTCAATCCTTCAAAATCGGTGACTGCTCTATGTTCCGACACTCCTATGCTCCGCCACCCCCAAGTTCCGACAACCCGCACATAAGATTGTGCTACTCCCAGTTAGGGTTAGGGTTAGGGTTAGGGTTAGGGTTAGGAATAGGAATATGTGCAGTCGGAATATAGAGGTGTCGGAACATAGAGGTGTAACCTCAAAATCCTCCACCAGCCCTGCCTCTCAAAATGCATTCAGCCTCAATCCTCCAAAATCCTCCAAAATTGTGCACTTATGTTTAAATGAAGGAAACCCACTGCCTCAATCCTTCACAATCCTCCAACAGCCCTGCCTCTCAAAGTGCATTCAGCCTCAATCCTCCAAAATCCTCCTCTTCATCAAACACCGTTCGGCCTCAATCCTCTAAAATTAAACGATACTGAATGTCCAAGTGCCCTCAATCCTCCAAAAACGCCCGGAGGACTTTGGAGGATTGAGGAAGGTTAGGACTTAAATCTGGAAAGATATACCACTCCGCCATGTAACCTAGATATCCAGAAATCGCCAGACCTGGAAATCGAGATCACAGCTGATATTCGGATCTTCTCCACGCTACTCCGAACCTGAACCTCCCTCATTATACATTCATGTGACGTATCACACACAGCGGCATGTCACATTCCGATGACCATAAACCTCTCACGTCAGAGTCGCGTACCCCCACAACCACCCCACCTTCATCCTTTCACGACCTTCCATCACCATCTTCCGTCCAACACATCATCAAACTTCCGTCTCCCTTCCCTGCCTCCCACAGGAAACATTAACCCATTTCACAATGTATCCGCGTGACAAATCGCACAGCCTCGCGACACATTTTAGGCAACCACGGTGCTCATCAACCCGTACTCAATCATAACCTCCAACAAATTCTTTCACTTCTTGAACCCCCCCCCTCCACTTTCCAAACATCACCCACCCCTAGGGAGCATCAACCCATTTCATTATCTTCCGATGCGATGAATTGCACAGCTACAAGCCACATTGGGAGGCCCGCGCCCGCCGAAGTCATCTTGCCTGTCGACCGAAAGACCAGCTTGGGTTACAAGAAAGGATCGGCCCAATTAATCAACGCTGATGCAGGAAGACACGCATCATCACAAGAAAAGGGTTACACCAAAGATGCGTTTATTCACTCGTTCCTACTTTTCTCCTATTTTTTTTTTTTTTTTTTTTTTTTTGGACCACCTGGTTTTCAGCTCAAGGTAGCCGTGTCACCAGTTGATTGGGTCAGATTGACAGCAGCATCAAGGCACCTTACTGAAATTCGAAACGGCTGCAAATGTATAACTCGGGGCTCCAAATACATGTGCACTCCCGACCTCCGGACTTTTCAAGCGATTTCAGCCATGGTCTAATACTTTTTAATTTTTTTTTATTGGAGCCTAGCCAGGCGCTTCTGTAATTTTTTTGCTAATAATTTGTGAGTCTAGTGCCCCAGCCACTCAGATTAGGGACCTGAAATTTCCACGCCGAGCCCTCTAAAATATCAACTGCAATTTCTCCCCAACCCTTTCTGACAAAGGTTACTTGTAAGTTCAGATCAACGCCAGTTTATCTTCTCTCTCAATCCATACCCATTGCATATTTTAATAAATTCCAGATTCCAAGCCCCCCCCCCCCACAAATCCTACACTCCCACTTCCAACATATTATTTTTCCATCAGGCAACTGTGAAAACTTCCTTCGAGAAAAGTATGCACGTCACAGAGACATCCAGAACCTTGAAAACGGTTCACTCCTTCGCAAACCACCCACATGTTGTTTTCATCCAAGGCAATGCCTACCGAAACGTCCCGTACATATTGACACAGCCAGACTTTTCCCCACTCGATGCAAACTTTCTCCTTGCCCGGGCTCGTGTTATTTGATTACCGACTCTCGCATGCAAAACAAACAGGTCATCCGTGCGGAACTCCCCGGCCCAAGTCACGATACATAACCCCCCAAACACGAAACCACCGAGGAGCAACCTCCAAAGGAAGCATCCCCTTCCCCCCATCAAATCAATAACGGTAATCAGACCCAACATGGAGAGATCGTTATTAACCAATTATGTACATGAGGCTCTCTACCTCCCCCTTCCCATTGCCCCTCCACACTCCTCTCGCTTCAAGCCTCAAACCCCCTTAAAGCAACCCTCATATGGGGGAGGGGGGGGTGTCTCCGAGAAACTAATTGATGACATTACTCCAACCACCGGCCGGAATAAATTCATGCAAATGGCTCGCTGTTTTCGCCGAGTGAGAGGTTACGCGGTTCACCGTGATTCCTTGCCGGGATGTAACACAAGAACGGAGCGAACCATTTTTTGCTTTACAGGACAGTGACTGATCGACCTCCTCCAAGACTCCTCTTTCAAATTCCTAATGTTTTTGCAATCTGTTTCGGGCCGTGGATCCCTCTGTGTCAATTTGAGCAAGCAATTTCCTTGCTTTGGCATACATTCCGGACATGTACGTGTACATCCACACATGATATAGCACTGAATAACGAGGCAGTGTCCTTACCAGAAGGGTCATCTTGATCTAGGTTCAAGGCACAGATAAGAGGATCGCGTCGCCTAGTGTCCGTGGGCAGGGTATTTTACAACAATACAACAATTGTGACTCACTTCCCAGAAGCAAATAAGTGAGTGTACTACAAGGGCGGATCCAGAACACAATTTGGGGGGGGGGGCCAAAAAAAAATTGGTCCCCAAAAAGTGTGTCCAAAAAAATAACGGCGTGGGGTTGGGGGGTCCGCTTTAAGGGCCCCGAAATTTTTTTGGATTCTAGATGCTCTGTGGTGCGATCTGAAACAAATTCTGACCACTTTAACCAATGTTTTTTGAGGAAAAGATGGTGGTTTACTCATTGCCTGCCTTTATTGCAAAGTCATCTAAACAAAAACAAACATTTGAGTCGTTTTTTTTGGGGGGGCCATGTCCCCCCCCCCCTGGATCCACCCTTTGTGTACTAATGGCTATCAACAGCTGCAACTGCACTTTACTCAATGTTTGTAATTTGGTTGTACACATGTAAATATGATTTTTAGATGATTATTCTGAAAAAATATCACCCAGAACCAGATTTGCTAGTCCACTGTTTCAGTCGCTGTCAAAATTCTTGGTTAAACACGGAATGCCAATAGTGATACACGCCGTCATATGCGCTGTGATTCCTAACAACACAGAGGTACACATCAACCATAATCAAATCCTGAACAGATAAAAACACCGACAAAAATATTTCCAGACAAAAACATAGCCAGCATTTGTTTACAACTACCAGCACAAACCAACAACTTCTGAAACATCTGTCGTAGTTTTACAGAGCTCTAAAAGTCATAATGCAGTCGATTTTAAAGACTCCTAAAAATTACATGAATAAAGACCGAAAGCATATATGCTTGGCACAAAACGAAACACACTACTCATTAGCATTGCACAATACTTGTTCATAACTACGGCGAGTGAATCATCCATCAAATACGAAGCCTACACTCGGAATAGTGCCAAGTCCAGGACATTCTCACGTCCTTGCTTCATGTTCACGACAACGACGATGTAACACTTGAAATTTGGGCTGTGTGAACGGAGCCAATCATGCATCACTAATGACGGCAATCCGTCGAGTGAACTCCGCAGAGTGTCCACACGACGGAGACTCGGGCATACATAATGCATCCGGACGGACGCATGTCACATTAATGGGAGTTACCGCATAAGGCAACTGTAACGGCACGGTAGTAAATTCAAAAGGAACTGTGTCACAATATGGCTGGGGAAAAAAAATTGCGGTCGTTTTTTTGTTTGTGATTGAACCGTTAAGAACCAGTTCAAATGTGCAGACGCAAAACAAAATTATGCAAAACAAAATTATGAACGAGCCACAAAAATAAAACTGTCCAAATGATTTTTCGAAGCCATTGTCTTTTCCCAGCGAGTCGATCGATAATTTCGTGAAATTTACTCATCTTCCATATCAGATAAAGATTTGTCTTTGAATGACAAACACCTTATTACTGATCATTACAAAGAATCAACCCCCCTTCCCTCCCCCCCCCCAAAAAAATCTTCCAATTAAATAATAAAAATGTAACAGTCAAGACCAACACCTAGGCAAAACCTCTCTTAATATCTTCCAGATTCTCCACAATGATATCCTTCTGATGACCCTAAATTTACAATCCTTCATTGAACTAGGTTCGTTATTAGCCACCAGTCCAGCAATTTTCACGCTTTCAATCAGATCTCCAATTTGCCGGCCCCGGCCTTTCCATTTCCCCCCCAATCAAACGGCCTCTAATTGCCAGCAAACTGCTCGGCGACCCTGGAACCGATTGACAACATTTCTTACACAACACTGCCCGGTGAAGGGCGACAGAAAGAGCCAATTTTCTTTGTTACACACTCATATATGTGCGTTTACACAGCCTCTGTACGGCACGATAACTGTATACGGCCCACAAAGAGCTCTCAAAAATCCACAACCACTGACAAAAAACCCTGAAGTCCTTTGTCCCCTCAAAGCAAGCAGTCTTTACGAAGAAATGAATTTCCAACTGCAGAAGCCTAAAACACAGAGGAATGTTTTTTAGAAAGGATGAAATGTTTTTTAAGCTCGCTTACCTACTGCGTAGCCCATCGGTTTACGGAGCTCCTCGGAGTGCATAGCGATAACTAACAAAGCAACAACCCGTTAAGGGGCACACTTTGCTCCACGCTCAACCAAACCGCCGTACCGAGACCGGACTGCATACTGAACCTAAGACACGCACAGCGTACTCCTATCTCCAATTGAAAGTCTGTCCTCCCTTGCACACACACACACACACAAAACCGGACAACGGCAGAGCAGGCCACACAAAAAAATTTACCCACGATGACCCTGCGCTGCTGCTATTGGCTGGATGCGGAGGTTACCACGGCAACCGTGAACAGGTGCTGCAAATAGCCGATCAGTTGAAGGGGGTGTGGACACTGGAGTCCGGCTATTATCATGCAAATGAGCACCAGGGTTTTTTTTTCTGTTATCATATTCCAACAGTACTTTCAGCATCAATCACGGTAATTTTTTTTTTTTTCCTCATTGGATAGAGAGGCCTTATAAATAAGCTGTGTGTGTGTAGGTACAATAGTCGCCGAGCCAGCTGTTCTAAAACGACCTCCGTATTGTAAACACTGCGGATTTATCGGCAAGTATTGCTAATTAAAATCCAGCTCGTGGATATTATAATTTTTCCTCTCCCGTTAACAATGGGCCGAGCAAACAGATGTACGCACCAAAAAAAAAAAATGTTCAGAATGAGAAGGGGCTTTTTTTGTTTACATTTTATTTCTTGGGAGATTCCATTTCTACCGCAGGGTGATTTAGGACTGTAATAATGAGATATCTTGTGGTCAGGAATGGAAGAGACCATTCTTGATTCAGGACTATCTTTCTTTCAGGAAATTATTTTCTTCGTCAAATTTTCCAGATGTTTAAAATAAATTATCATTACAAGGGTTCACTAACACAGGGTATGTTTCTGAAGGATTTACATATTTTTTTTTCAAGGGTTTGTGTGGGTTTGGTTTGGGTTGGGCGTAATTGGTTTAATTTTTACTAACAGAAAATGTTTAGAAAGTCAAAACTGTTATGATACATGATACATTTTATTCGTCAATAAATTAAAGGGCACGAAAGGCCTCGAGGAATATTACTAATATTTTGGGCTCTTTATTCACTGCTTTCAGCTTAATGGCTGCCCTTTCATTAAGAACAGTCACGACGAGGAGCTAAGGTCAACTAATTGAACCTCAGAGATATGCCAAAAGCAAAAATCTCAATTTTCTCCTGTTCACCGCACTAAAAGACGGTACGGAAAGATTTTATCAATTTTCATTTTGCTTCTTTCTTTACGAATGGTGTCCTGGAGAAGCCCTTGATAAAAAATCTGCTGCAAATCAAATTTGAATCAAAACATATTTTCTTACTGGTTTTCTGTTTTTGAGGGGACAATTTTTTTTCTCTCTCTCTATCTGAAATTCTTACGCTGGGATAAAAAATAACAGATTTCGGGGGTTCTGGTGTGATTTTTTTTTTGGCTGTAAACACTGTAAACAAAGTGTGTTTTATAACTTTCTAGATCAACTTTCTAGATAAATTTCTGATCAACACAGACGTTTTCCACGCATGTCTGATAACAGCGCCATAAAAGTCACAGAGCTTAGCACTCATCCGGTGAATAAAAATACAATTGAACATCAAAGGACTTAGAAATTTATGACGGTACAAATAATTTACATTTAAATTACAGCGGTGCATTCATTCGGAACAAAAAAGTCAAGTTTTAATGATGACTAATTTAACAGGTATAACAGGATTTACAAAAAAAAGACAACTGTAAGCCCTAGAGTACTATAACAGATCAAGGTTTTTTGAAATAAAAATTCAGCAAACTGTATCAATACCTTGAAAAACTGTAATTATGAGGGTATGAGTTCTTTCCTCTTTGTCTATAAAGACAACCGCCCTTCAACTTTCCTCTAAAAAAAAAAATCCCAAGGATAATCGCCTAGTCGTTGTATGGTAATTAACAACCCAGGGACCACCGCCCGAAAGAAAACAGACAAACTAACCGACAAGAAGCAATCACATCAGTCTTTTTCATTCCACCACGCCGGCTAAATAGCTCTCCCCCTAAAACCAACCTTGTGATTTACGGAGTGAACATGAGCCCCTCGTTAGCGTGCACATAATATTAAAAAAAAAAAAAAATCGGAGGGTTGCTCTGCGAAGTGGGGGCGAACATTATTACGACGGAGAGTCCAGGGTTCTCCGCTCACGACGCAACACGCGCCGTTTACGCTCCTTTAATCATTGACAGAGAGCGAGAGAGAGGGATTGTATTGGAACCATCTTCCTACTTTTCCAATTCCGTTAATTCCGCTTCAGAGGATAGGATGGTTAAAACCAAAGTCCAGACAACTGCAGGACGAGAGTACACTTTCAAAAGTGCAGCATATACATTGCAAACAATGAAAGCGATGAACAGTAAAATGTGATGCGATCAAGCTACAGGAGTCGTTTGTCGACCCCGGTCAAAAATGTTTTTATTACAGATTTGAAAAGAGCACAATCTCAGCATTACTGCTGTGGAAACCGCATGCTGATACCATTTTTAGTTTAAAAATTATGGCAGTTGGAACACCAAGAGATGTGATGAAGCGATGTGATGAAGTGGCCCTATTTTGGCCTGTATCTCCCAAATGAAAATTCCCGACAAACGAGACATGTAGCTTGATCGCATCACATATACTCCAAACATTCAAAGCTGTTGGAAGCAAACTTCATGAAGATCAACAATGTGAAGTTTGTGAAAAATGGTTTACACACAAGCGGCCACATAGCCCCCCCCCCCCCCCAAGTTCTGCTTCCGGTTTCCCTACCTACCGGTACCTTATTCTGACAGCCCCTTCCCTAATTTTTTTATTGGAAAAATGAGGAAAAAACACCCAAAAGCATCAATTTCTACCTTTTACCGTTGACTACATGCAGACGCCTCCATATGATCGTACACACACAAAAAATTGGAAAAAAAAATTTAAAAAAATTCCCTACCTACCTACCCTTTTTTCGATTGCCATGTAATCGGAAGCCAAAGTATTTTTTTTGGCCTACAATGCAGCTACATTTTCAGCATCACTATCCCCACTCAAAGCATTCAATTCAATTTAACATTCGTTTGCAGCCGTACTGATTGCCGTGAAACATTTAACAACATTAGAAAAATGTGCCATGACAAGTGTTCAATGGTAAACTGATTAAACCAATCAAATTATGCGTTATACAAGTAGCAAGTACCGGGGCCCGAAAGGATTGTACAAGATGCCGAAAACACACATGTTACCGCAATTGAACATATATGTACGTATGGAAACACGATATCAAAATGCAACGACAGATCTATAAATTGGAATACCTTTGAGCAGTAAATGTTGTACTTAAAGGTACTATACAACATTTGCAAATATCAAAAATTAAAACTACCAAATTATTCTGAAATACCTTACTTGACTGTAAGTGAATAATAGTCTCAAGCATCCAGTGAAATCACAGCACCTGATGTGCTGTCATTTTCAAGACAAGCGGAATATTTGTGTCAATTTCCAACGATGGTCGGCTGACCATCATTGGAAAAAAACCTCATTTTTTTCAAATACTGCTCCCAATTTACCAAATTTAGTTAGTCCACATTTTGTTTTCAATCGGTTACACATCCGTGAATGGGTGCAAGCCAGCTAGTATGGTAACCCGACCTGACGTCTATAAATCGCTCCATTTTGTCAGGGCACCAGACTACAAGAACAGCATTTTTTTAATTGGTTTTTCCAGCATCTATGTATGAACACAAAACTTTGAACAGGTCAGTGCAACAATACTTGCTTTAAAATACCAACCCCCAAATCCATCAATTGCTGAACATTACAGCAAAAGCAAACGTTTCATATTACCTTTAAAGTAATGAACAGTTCTCATGTATGACGCTAAATATCCGCTCCACACGTACACGCAGAACATACATGTCATAAGCTATGAGATGAATATTATGCAGTCTACTATGGGGTCCAAGGTTCGAGATTGGTTACTTTTTAAAAAATTACAGTAGGTTTTCAAATTAATTTTTTTTTTCCAAAATGATGTGACTTCTGTGTTTTATCTCTTGTTGGTTTGTACGGAGCCACGTCTTTAAAACCATAACTTGAGGCATACCATATGGACAAGATCCTTTGCAGCATAATTTCTTTAGCAGCTCTTTTTTTTTCTCAGCAGTAACAAAATAGCAATAGATTTCTATTGCAACAGATAGCAATTTAACGATGATCTCAAATCCGTCAGCAACATGTTCCCCTCCCCCCCTTTCCTTAAAAAAAAAAGATATCCTGATAATTCGGCGACAAATTATATTATCGAATCCGCACAACTTCCGCTGACAAAAAAATAACGGGTTTCAGATTTGGGTGTAAGGTTTAGCTCGATTGCAACATCTGTTGTGAATGTACAATAGGCATAATAATGCATCACGCTGCATTCTGTGAATTATACCGAAAATGGACGCCGACACAGGTGTTTCTACTGAGCGTGTGCAAACAATGCGCGGCCGGCGCATATGTGCACATGGGTCAATACATTCCGTATGCCACCAATGCAAAATCTTACTATCTGATAATGTAATGCCATGCTCTATGGGCCGGGGGAAGGGCCGGGGTGGTAAGCCTTCAGATTGCTTTTGATCACTTGATAAAAGAATATTAATAAAATTCACGGAAAGGCCACCTCAAAGCTTCACAGTGGTGCGAATAATACTTTAAATATATGCAAGTGTGTGATATTCGTTAGATTTTGGAATCTAGATATTTCTGATTATTCATGCATATTACAAAATAATTGCCTTACAGAAATACACTATTCTACATTCTGGGAACGTTTTTCATTCAATCTGCTCTGTACAATATTATTTTTTTTTTTAAATGTCTCCGCACAGACATGTCCAAATTCAGCCTGAATAATTTCACAATATTACAGCATGTCAGCTGTCGTAATCCTCAACACTTGCTGAAACTCAAAGAGCTCGAACGGCAAACCCTCCAGCCACCATAAAAACTCAAAAGCCCACCGAATCAAGACGCAAACGACAAAGGACAGATGTCAAAATCATCCCCTTCCACTCAGCATAATCCCGATCTCCATCAGCGAGAAAAAAAAAAGCCAGTCTTTTTTCTTTTTCCCCCCCATCATCTCTCAGTCCCCCCTTTTTCTATCTCACATCCCCGTATAAAGCTCAAGCTTTTTTTTTTCACTTCATTTTCTCGGCGTTTTAATCTGAAGGATTCCCTGTGCAACGTGACACCGCGTGAGCCCGTGAAGCCCAAAGCCAATGGGAACGAAGGCTTTTTGGTGAAATTATTCGCCGAGCGAAGTGCTGAGCCCCGTTTGGAGTTGAAGGACCGCAGCAATGATCACGGGTGAGTGGGGGTCTTAAAGGGACTCCCCTGCCGTGATTGAAATTTTAAAGGTCGTTGAGGTGAGAGCAGAGAAGGAGTCAATTTGATCTTGCGGACTGAGCTACAGGAAGAAGGCTTCAACAAATTCACGGTACATGTTTCATCCTGGATTTTCTTGCTGTTTGAAGATTGGGAGCTTTTTCCCTTTTTAATTAAAAGTCCTTTTATTAGCAGTTTTATCAAAGTTGCACCTTCTGGGCTCATTTTAATAAAGAAATAAATTGTAATGCTTATACATGCATTCCGTAGCAATATCCATTGTATCAACAATCTCAAATCGTTTTACAGTTAATCCCCCGTTCATCAGGCCACGAGACCACGCGGCAGCCGATATCAGCGCATATTCGGTCCTCTACCCTCACAGGTACCCATTCATACTCCTGGGTGGAGAGAGGCAATTCCCGAGGGCACAGTGTCTTGCCCAAGGGCACAAACACCATGTTCCTGGCAGGGTTCGAACCCAGTCAACATCGTACACGAGACCAACACCGTAACCACTGGATCATCGCCTACTGCTCAGGAAATACAATTTGCGACAAAAGCGCAGACATTCTCAGCAAAACAGGTGACCTGCCAAAAAGTGCCACGTGAGGCCACTGCTTTGCCGCCACTACATTCTTCCATATTTACATTTACTTAAGCAGATAAGCTCAGCTTAGCGGTATTTTCTGCTGTAAGCAACTCCAATGAAAGTCAGCTGGGGACCCACCTTCATCAGCTTTGACATGTGAGCACAAATACTAGTCAGAAAATATACATGCTTACTGGCTAAACATGCTTACTGGCTAAACATGCTTACTGGCTAAACACAAATCAGCCAGGCGTAAATCAGATACGAACAAGTTAAATCCTGTAAGGCCAACAAAAAAAAGAAAGTCGGTCTCTGGTCAGACCAGAGTTCCAGAATTGATGCGTCGATGTTTTTTTTTTTTTCAAGCTTGGATTGTACAAAACACACAAGGTGGGTGCTTTTTTGTGTCCTCAAATACCTTTGTGTCCTCCATCATTTGCCTTGGTGCCCTTCCCCATTACTTGCTGCTCCTTGGTATGAAAATTTGAGGCAGTGCGGCAATAGAGGGCGCTGTTGTAGCTACCGCGAAAAATTAGGAAAAAAAAGAAGAAAACATTGACACGCAGGATCAAAATCAATGCGCGCTGAACAGAGACTGCTTTTTTTTTTTTTTTGCCTTATATAATTTATTTGGGAAAAAAAATGATTTAAATTTTTTGGGGGGGGGGGGACCCGGGGATTTCCATAATCATTCTGTAAAAATGCACGTCATGAAACAAGTATCCAACTATAAACAAGTAGAAGTGTATCTGGAATTACATGTAATACGTAACCGCATTTGAAATATTATCATCCTGCTCAATTTCTGCTTGATACAGACCTGTTTCTTTCCTTGCAAAGCGATCCAGCGTGGAGACGAACGACAGAGGAACGGAACAGAGGAAAAGAAACCATAGAAGGAGAACCGCCAAGAACGGCGCAGGTCCAACCCTCGCCTCGGTAACTAGACTCGCAGCCCAAAAATCTTACCCGATTCGGTTTCGACCGGCACGGTCAGCAATATTACATGTAGACTGCACTGGATTTAATTAATAGAAGTCTGGCAGGGGAGTTTTAAAACCGAAGTGGTGGGGATATCGATCGCACAGTTGCGGTCTTAACCCTCTAAAAACTCGAAACAGCAAATTCACCAGATATGAAGGACTCCACATGGTGAAATACAGAATTAGGAATAAGTTTGTGATGACATGAAATCGCTTTTCTGATTTTGTGCAGTTCTAAAAAATTAAAGATTTGCCCTTCTTTGTTTACATTAACAATGCTGAAGTATAAAGTAAAAAGCTCATTTTTTGCGTTGACAAAATTTTTTTTAATGAGTGTCGATCTGTTAATCTGTATTCTGTAATACAAGACAGGTAACCCGATTTCATAAAAATTACTAAATTCTTCAAAACCTTTTTGTCATAATTTAATTTTTTTTGTTTTGTATTCTTCATCCTTAAAGCTAATATACATGAATGACATTTGCTTTTGCAGTAAGTTTTAGAAATGGATGGATATAGGGGTTTGTATTTTACAGCAACATTGGTTACACTGACTTATTTAAAGTTTTTTTTCATAGGTGTTGGAAAAATCAAGAAAAAAATGCTGTTCTTGAAGTCTGGTTCCCTGACCCTACTTACAAGGCAACGGGGCAATTGATAGATGTCAGGGAATTGTCAGGGTCGGGGAACCAGACTAGCTGGCTTGCGCCCATTCACGGATTTGTAACCGATTGCAAACAAAATGTGGACTAACTAAATTTGGTAAATTAGGGGAGTATTTGAGAAGAGTCAGTTTTTTCCAACGATGGTCGGCCGACCATCGTTGGAAATTAATGCAAAAATTCCACTTATCTTGAAATGACAGCACATCAGGTGCCATGATTTCACAGGATGCTTGAGACTATTACTCACTTACTGTCATACAGGTATTTCATAATAATTTAGTAGTTTTGTTTTTTGATGTTTGCAAATTACTTTTAAAAGATATTTTTCTGATGTACATCGAACGGTCCAGTCAGTCATGATTATGCCGTATATAGTTGGGAGGGATGCGTTCCCCCCCCCCCCATCTTTTTTATCAGACTGCACACCACGAATTAGCCTCCAATAACCCTGCTCACGACATTCATTCACCGCGCCCCAGGGCTCCGAGAAAAGAAGACCAGTTAACGAACATTCCACGATTTTTCTTATTACCCGATGCCTAATTAGAAAGGGAGAAGAGTCAAAGAATTTGCAGTTCGGTGCATGCCCCGGAGCAACGTAATCAGTCGAAATCAGAACTCGGGAGACTACACGAATCTTTAAAAAAAAAAAAAAATTCTATTTCTTTATTTTTTCTTCTACCCTGGAATTTTAACAAATGAGGGCCTCTATCAAATTAAATAATTAACTGTGTCCTATGAATTGCTAATGGACGGGGAAAAATGCGGTTGCCATGGCAACCGCTGTTTTAAAAATAAAATCTGGAATTTTTGGGGGGAGGGGATCTCTTGAAGAAACCCATTACACGGGGAAAATCAGATTAGTAGGGAATGGGGAACATTCCCTAGGTGCGCACCGTCGGAAAAGGTTGAAAGGAATTCTTATTAAGGGGAGGGTAAAAAACCTTGATGGCGGCTGAATGAAAATGAGTTACAGAATAGGCAGGGTTTTTTGTAAACACATCATGAATAAGCTTGGTGGCTTATGAAACAATGGAAATTTGATGAAAGGTCCCCCCCCCCTGTACAAACGTCTTATATATTGTAGCATGCAAATTTTGCAACCCCGCACGCCAGACAATTACAACTGTGACGTCGTTCCGATCAGAAATGTGGACTCAGCTGTTGATTGGTCAATTTGGCTGCCATGTTTTTGTAATACAACACCGGGTTACCGTAGACCCGATATAGAAGGCGCCCGCTGAATGGTCAGAATCTCGAGGTCAAGACGCAGTCTTGTTTTGCATAATTAATCGCCGAATCTGCTCGCATATCATAGACCCTTGCTGTGCAAGGGGATATTTCATAGACTATTCCTTCCACCTCCCCACAATGAAAATACATGCGACACATAATTTGCTAAACTTGTAAAATTTCAAGTTAATAACTTATTAGCCAAAATGCTGTTATATAGATGATTTTTTTTAAGAGAAATATAAATTATGTAGTACTGCAAATATCAGCTGCAATATGCGGAAATTTAAAAAAAAATTCAAAAATATGCAAACACAAACCACAGATGGGAAATGACTCAACGTACAAGCAAGAGTGATGAAAACATCGTGACTGTATGACATCACCAACATCTCCAACCAACGAAACAACACAAGATTCGGACAGTACCCTTTAAAACTACTCCCCCAACACAGCCGTACTGAAATTGACACAGCCATCGCATCTCCTTAAACAAACCCCAACCCAGCGCAATCCGTGCGAGAGAGATATACACCCCACTACTGCAAATATTGAGTCGAGAGGGAACGCACACACACACACACACACACACACACGTCCCTCTTACCTTCCAAGTCCGACCAAAAAAATGATACAGGAATGATATATTCCGTGCCTTCGCCCGGCCAAATGTTTAATTTAGGCTTTTATACAATCTCCACTTCCCGGTGCGACAACGTGACGTGCAGGCAGGGACGACCGGAGAAGATGGAAAAACACTCCTTAAAACTGTCGCAGTGATTTTAATTCTGCCCCCAGTCCGCAGCCACAATCGTTCATTAAGATTTCATGATCGAGGCAGCTTCAGCTTCCATGTGTTCTGATTTATTCGCAACGACTGCTCCGAACAAGAACCGATTGTTAAAGTTAAAGTCCACAAACGATCATTAAAGTTGAGCCGCGAGCGACCACATGCAAAAAGCGGCCCAGCGGCAGAATACATTTCTGACTACGATGCCGAATCCCCCAATCTGCAAAACAGACAATTTAACATTCTCATTTTTTTTCTCTTCAAACCTGTAACTGTCAAGCAAGTTGTTTCTCGAGACGGATTTAAAGGATTAGGCAGGCAAAAACAACTCCATAAAGGTTTGCAATACATAGCCTAAGACCCGAAGGAAAAAACCCCGAGCTTAAGGCGAAAGGAAAAAAAGTTTTTCAACGGCTGAAAACCATTTAATCCTGACTGGCGGGCAAATTCAGGGACCGAATGCCAATCATGATCAGGAAAAGCGCAACATTCTTTTTTCCACTTCGTTCCAGGAAAATACAACTTCTCAATACGTGCTTCTAGAGTTTCAGCTTGCCTCGGCGAAACAAGGTAACTCACCGGACAATTAGTTAGGTTTGTCAAAATCTATCCTTTTTATTTTTTTTTACAAAAACTGCCACCGGGGAAACAAAACAAGATCAGAAAATCAGTGAAAACTGTCCAACATTTGGCAGCCGTGACATACTAAATTGACTGACCCTTTTTTTTTTTAATTTTTTTTTTATTAAACTGCTGAACTGTAAAATGATACAATTTTGATAATTCGCAACACTCCTCTAATGACAAATATACCTTTTTTAAAATTTTATTTCTGGAAATGTTCTGGGAAGTTAACAAACTTAAAAACATTTCCAATGACGTACTCTATTCTGACGTGAGGGCCTCAACAATGCCAGTTGATAAAGACACCGTGATGGTGTCACAAGCTCCTGATACGAGCTCTGTAACCAAAGTCTCAAAAAGGTATCTTCTATTTACTTTAAATTCTGTGCCAAAACAAAAGTCAAGGCAGGGATGCCAGACTATTTTGACAAAAGCTTAATCTCGGTTGAAGCCTATCGAAAGTGGAAAAGAGTATTCTGACGACTGCTGAACAACTGAAGCACATCAAGTCAAACACAGCAAATAGAAAAATCCGCAGACTTTTTCAACCTTAGGACTTACTAAATTTCCCACTGCTCCCTAAAGTCCTCAGATTTGTCAGCTGCAGCGACAAAATCCTCACATTCAAGGAATAGACAATTTGGTAAGCAAATATCCAACGGCTGACAAGCCTGCTTAGCAGTTTTCACTTCACAAAAGCAGAGTCAGGCTGTAACACGAGGCCTGTGCGGCAAGTACAAATATGCTAAGCTAACAGAGTGTTTCTACTTTCCCCGGGTTTTGGGAAAGCCGAGACCGGATTGCAATTTCAGCCGTTCGGCAAGTCAGTCTGAATATTACTCTCTGCAAGCTCAGCAAAAAAAAAAACAGAAGAAGAAGAAGCATGAAAACCTCTTTAAGGGTTTGCAGCACTTAACGGAAAGCGATAAGATTACGAACCCTGCCACAGAGACATTAAAACCAGAGTATACTTTGTGTCATGCGAACATCTCTCCCCGTGACACGCATGCCGGTGTGGGATATATTTTTTTTTTTCAGGTTAAATATTCCGATCGCATCGCGGCAGGAATAAGCAGACTTGGACCCGTCCCCCGTTCAAAAGCATTTTACTCGGGCTGGGAGCTATAAGTGCTATTATGGAATCACAGACGTCCCTTGCAATGCGCGGGGGGAAGAATTGGCGCAATGCCAGGAGAAAGTTGAGGCTCTGGGCAGTCTAGACCGGACCCGAAAAAAAAAATGAGAAAAGAAAATAACATTCTCAGCATGAAGACCTGTCTGCAAATGCGCTCTGAAGATTTTCACTTGTCTGGACTTGTCCGAGCAAATGCTTTAACAAGCTACCGTCAAAAGGAATCGCGCTTGGACTAAGTCAACTGTGTCCCTGAACTGTGGGTGGAAAAAAAAACACGCCAAACTCTTAACCAGACTGTGACATTTGGATCAGATTTAAAAAAAAAAAAAAATATTCTGGCTATTTCACTGCAAATCAAGGGTGCCCCAAATATCAAGTAAAGTTGTATGCCAAGAGAATTTCTCAAAACAAGTAACATAATTACTCAAACCCATTCAAACTTTTGATTTATTCAAGGATGAAGCAATGAACAATGCAGTGTTAGGTGGCTTGGGGCGGTGCGGGTGCGATGCGGGGCGGGGAACAGGCAGGAAAGTTTGGGGAGGTACAGGCACTAATAGGTTAAACAGAGAAAGTAGACTGCTGTATTTGTCCGAGGTCACGGCCCAGCATGCAATGCAAACTTTAAGTCCTACTGCACCTATCTTCGAACAAAACCGGCAAACTCAGTGAAAAGTGGAGAGAAAATCACGTATGGTTGTAACGGTTTTGAAAACCCAGGCAAAGAGATCTAGCACAAAAATTCAGGAAGAAACACAAAATATTACAGAACTGATTAATTTAAGAAAAACCCTAGACGCAACTTTGCAGAATTGTTTCATTTCATTTATTCAGACAAAATACACAAATTTACGCTTGGACTCTGAAGCAAGCCCAAGATAAGGATGAGGTTAAGTAGTAGAAATGGTGGAAAGTTCACGGCGATTTTTCATCCTCTACCCGGAAGGTACACTGCAACAGATTTTTTTTAACACTCAAAACTAACGCCCTGCAGTTAATCAAACACCGTGTATAATAGCCGCAACACATCCAACTATAAAAGCCACACGGCTGTGAGTAACCATGACACTTAGGAAAAGTGTGAGACCCAATCCATCCCAACCATGCCAACATCTAGTTTTTACATTTTTTTTTCTCCTTCTTTTTCTAATTCTTCTCCCCGTGGTTGGAATTACATCACTAACAATCCAAAAGCGCAGGTCTCTGCTCTCCAATAACCCTTACGTTTGCCCGGTAACGGCGGACGAAATTATCCAAAACCACCTCGCTTTTTTTTTTTTCTCCATTTTTTTTTTCTTCCCCCATCCGCTTGCTCCTTCTCTCTGTTCCCGAGACGTATTCACCGGGGTCAGCCAGAGAACAGATCTCCTGGTTGCCAGGGCAACCCTCTCTCCTCTAGCAGGCAGCGACCATCTTTGCTCCGAGGTGCCCCAGGCAAGGATTTGTCAAGACGCTGAGAAGCGAGCGAGGTTTGGGGGGGGGGATGTTGTACGAGTATTGTCAGGCTCCCCATGACAGTGTAACTAAGCCAGATACTGTTCCGTATGTACAATAAGCCTTCCGTGCAAACCAAATTAAATACAAGCTTTTCAGGTCAATTTCTTATTTTTTTTTTTTTTACTTCTCATTCTTTCTCTCTCCCCCCCCCCCCATCTTCTTTACGAAATGAATAATTCATCGCAGTGACCGCGCCACGGATAGGATTACATCAGGCAGCGTCGGCCGATTTTAATACTTTAATATTGCTTTTTAGCTGACGAAGAAGCGTTGCCCTTTGGACTAGACTTGTCCGAGTCACCTGCACGTTCCCCTCGGGGCGAAGTACTAGACTCGTCCTAGTAACTGCAGCATTTCCATCCAAGACTAACCAAACGTCTCAAAGCTGATACATGTACACATGTACTAAAATATTTGAATTCAGTAATTAACTTGATACCGTGCTACAGGTTGTTGTTACGGAATATGCCTTGACACAATAGCTGTTCTCTGACTTCTGTTATGAGAAAGAAAGCAGTGATCAGATTTCAATTTTATGCCGCTGTTTAAAGGTAGAGTAGATCATTTGTCGTTTGTGCATTCCGTTTGAAGCAACAAGAGTGCTCAAAATCTATAGAGGGACGGGTGCTTAACAACTAACCTGATGAAATTTTAGCTCAGTGAATGCTGTATATTCTGAGAAAACATTATTCTAGGATCTCGTTTTCAATTCAAAATTTGCCTAGTCATGTTTTTACTTGCGCCCAAAATCAGCATCCGGGACACTTTCTCATTCAGCCGATTGCAGCTACGCGATGTCACGCGCTGAACTGATGAAGAATAGCAACCGCACGAGTGTGTGCGTCGTGTCAACGCTTGCGCGCGCGCACCCATTCACAGATTCGCCGAATGACGAACCAACTACTTATGGAAATTTCCAAAAATGTGTCACTTGATGCATCTTTGGAAATGGCATTCTTCTCTTGTTTTATTTAAAAATAACAGCGTGAGTAACTTCACAAGGGTCTTTAGTGCCATTTCTATTTTTTCAACAATAATTTCGTTAGTTACTTTTTGGATAGCTGCAAATGATATACTCTATCTTTAAGCAGCAAATAGTACTCAGCGAATAAATCAGCTAAGCAAATAACAGTGGAGTACCGACCAACACTTATAAATATGACATACCAGTTTGGCCGGTATTCATTGCTAAGCACATCTGTTCCGCGCTTAGCACCGTTCTGCACGCTTCATGCAAATTTTTCCCCCGGTTGGCTCGCACAAGGCATTAAAAATTGAGTCGGTGGGCCGAAATCACTGCACTCCCACTCGATGCAATTATTTCATTATTTCACTCGAAACGGCCAGTGACCACTTCCGAGGGGGAGAAATTGGACACCGGCCGTGGAATACTGACCGGCGCCCCGCGGTCATTTTTCTGTCCATATTGTCACACCTGAATTGGAAGCATCTGAGAGGTGTAAGAGTCCCGATTGCGCGGATCCGTCATATTCATTTTTTATTCAGAGGATTATGAATTGCAACAAGTTCCAAAAATAAAAATCAAAGACTAAGGTTGTAAGAATTAAAGAGCCGGATTTTAACACCTCATACAATATAGATATACTGATATTGTGTGAGGGCCGAGGGGTGGTAAAAATTATGGGCAGCACGTTATACAAGGAAGAATGGCCAAAATAATATGTGGGTAGATATTTTACACATTTTTTTTCCAAAAGACATTTCTTTTAAAGGGAATGTACATCATTGGCTTTTGCTGTAATTTTCAGAAATGAACTATTTGAGGGGTTAGTATAATAGATCAAATATTGTTAACACATTTTTTTTTTTTTTTTTTATTGTTGGAAAAAAAAAAAAACAAAAAAAAAAAAAAAGTCCTGACTCCACAAAGAAAAAAAAAAAATAAATGGATTATGGATGGAAAATTGTAAGGGAACCAGTCTAGCTGGCCTACACCCCTACATGAACATGTGAACAATACCAATAGCAACAAAAAAAAAAAAAAAAAAATGGTAAATTTGGAGCAGTTGAAAAAAAGTAATTTTTAGTTTTTTGGTCCCATTAGGTTGTGAAATGTGTACAAAAATACCATTTAAAATGAAAATGAAATGAAATGAACTGACATATTTTACAAGATGCTTGAGACTGTCATTTACCAACATCCTAGTAAGGTATTTCGTAAAAACTTGGTAGTTTTATTTTTCGATGTTTGCAAATGTTGTATGTTCCCTTTAAATGATGCTTTTGTAAATAATGTGTATTATAATTTCAATGTTTTTAGCTTTGTATGTGTATCATACAGTTATTTTAATGTGGGTTATTTTTTATTTGTATGCTAATTGTGATAAGTAGATCAATGTATTTTTACTTTTAAGTTGAGTTTCTAAAGCATTTTTGTCCTTTTTTTTGTTTAGAAGACTTTTTATAAATGCGCTTTTGATCATTGGAAACAATGGAAACAATGAAATATAATTTGTCAATTATTTGTATTACTCTGATTGATTTTGTGATTGGAGAAATTTCACAATATCACTTTAATTTTCAAAATATTGGGCATGAGATTTCAACGTGAAATTTCATCAAGAAAATTTGTGTTCCTTGATTTTTTAGGGGTAACAGACGGGGACAGCATGTCAGAAAAAAAAGAAGAAGCTTGTTAACGATAAGGATATTACTTCATCTCATCTTAAGCTCACTTTCAAATTAACGATTACAATTAAACAATTAATTAAGAAACTTCAAGATGCACAAGTTTTCGCACAATATAAAGGAAGTCAATCAGCTTATTTGTAAAAAAAAAAGACGGGAAAAAAAATCTGTTTATGTTTTCAAGTCAGCTCATGAATGACAGTTGGCTCAACAATGGTCGTAAGTAACCGAGCCTAAACTGTACCCAAAAAAAATACAAAGAAGAGAGAATCGATCTTGATTTGTCACAAAGTGTACTTCATCAATAAAGAACTCGGTGCACTTTGCGATTTATTCTTTTGTAAATTCCTCCAGTTTGTCAATGACGACAAACACACAACTCAGAAACCAGATATGACGATAAGTCCCGCGGCCGGGGCAAAGAGAAGGAAAAAAAAAAGAAGAGAAATATCGATTATCCGATCAAGCTGAATAGCTGTGCTGTCTTCACCTGACGGCACCTCGACCGAGGAGGAGAAGAAGAAAATAAAAAAGAGGGGGGATGGGGTTGGGAAACGGTTGCTACGGCAACCAAGACAGAATTGATGTTGTCTCTGTAAACAGTTTGCACGCCTTTGCCCTGGCGAGTCGGGCCGGGGCTCCTCCTTGTTATTCTTGAGGCCTGCCAAAAAGACTGGCCCGTTATTTTCGAACCAAACACTGAACAAAACTTTGGCCCGGATTTTTTTCCCGCCATCTTTTTCTTTGCGAGGAGGCAAGGAGGGACAAAATAAGGTGATTTGTGCCCTGGACTTATAATAAGATAAAAAATTTTTTTTTATTAAATTCAGAAAAAAAAATGACCTCTATATGCATCCTGGAAAAGCTTTTAAGGTGAGAAACCAATTCAGTCTGGCCAGGACAACAAGCTTTCGTCTAGGATTACCCTGTTTTTGCTAGCGCTACAGTTGCAATTTTTTTTTCTCCGGCTAACAGTACAAAAAATAACAAATATGTGTCTGCTTTGAAATTCAAATGTCAAGCTAAAGCTGCACAGAAGAGGTCCCAGATACAATCAGCCCTCGGATCTTGGAACAGACGACGAGTGCGT